>OY769904.1:798269-865769 GCA_963669185.1 Dyspetes luteomarginatus
GAGAGAGAGAGAGAGAGAGAGAGAGAGAGAGGAGAGAGAGGAGAGAGAGAGAGAGAGAGAGAGAGAGAGAGAGAGAGAGACAGAGAGAGAGAGAGAGCTCTCATCCCTCTGGAAAGTGCCTTGCTCGTCGTCTTCCGCCGCTTGCTTGCCTGCCAGATACAAGAGAGAGAAGCAGCGAGACGCATTCGAAGGGAGGGGGCGCACTGGTAAAAAAGAACGAGGCAACATTTACCCTTGGAGCCCGATAGGACAAAAAGCCTCAAGAATTTCAAGCTTCCTCTCTCCTCCGCGCACACCGGAAAAACAGACTGCATTATAAAAAAATGAGTAAACAAAAGGGGGTGGAGAGATGGAAAGGCAAACGAGTGATGAAATTTGAAGACGAACTTGCCGATAACAGAACAGTCGAGAGTTGAGGTCATGGTGCTCGTGAGTTCGACATGAGAAAACGTTTATGTACTTTTGGTAATGAAGAAACTTAATATCTGTGCGCTGATTTTTTATTCTCGTATCCCCCCACTCTCTGTACGCACACACGTAAATTTTCGATTAATTTATCAAAGCAAATTAATCATCAAAACTGCCATTACCGAGAGAGATAAAAAGATTTAACAATCCTGGTACAGTCCGCGCGTACATTTAGTTGACTTCAATTTGAAGAGCTTATTGGGAACGACGAGTCATCTCTCGCTTTGTTATCGCGCAAAATCACGAGACAGCCGGAAGGGGCAACCTTATCGTATCCGCAGACCTCGAGAATATAATAATTCGTGGGCGTATGTTACATAGCCTGCATATGGACGAGACACAACATCGCTGTCAAACGAAATAATTACTTCGAGAGTAAGTTTATAAACGCGATGCCAGAGAGAGAGAGGGGGGGAGGAGAGAGGGAGAGAGAGAGAGAGGATGAGGGGAATGAGGAAGGCAAAATAGGGTTTCGCCGATAAGTATAGGCACAAGCTCCTTTGTGGTCCCGAATTGGCTTGAAATGGTGTACACGAGTATGGCCACCTCGCTGTCACGACTTTATAACCCAAAAGTAAAAAACGAGACAACACGAACGTTAACTCAGCGCTCAGTGATAACTTTCCAGACTGTCTGTATATTGTGTGGAGTTAAAAATTGAGGGTGGAGAATATGTGAAGGGTGAGCCCCAATGGTCGGAACACGACGATGAAACTGTGACGCCCTTCAATGTCACGAAATTACATCAGTCGCGGGAGCATTTAGTGAGGCTTGTAAGGCTCTACTGTGTGTGTATGTGAACCCGCATCCCCTCAAAGTATAGGATTTTTGTTTTATGCTTCACATTTGAGCTTAAAGTCTTGAAAAAAAAAAAACAATCTATAGCCGCGATTTTGTCTATATAAAAATTCTTGATAACGAATTATAAAATAAAAAGAAAAATTCTTGATAACGAATTATAAAATAAAAAGAAAAATCGCTCCACCGCGATCCCCTCAAAGTATAGGATTTTTGTTTTATGCTTCACATTTGAGCTTAAAGTCTTGAAAAAAAAAAAACAATCTATAGCCGCGATTTTGTCTATATAAAAATTCTTGATAACGAATTATAGAATAAAAAGAAAAATTCTTAATAACGAATTATAAAATAAAAAGAAAAATTCTTAATAACGAATTCTAAAATAAAAATAAAAATTCTTAATAACGAATTCTAAAATAAAAAGAAAAATTCTTAATAACGAATTATAAAATAAAAAGAAAAATTCTTAATAACGAATTATAAAATAAAAAGAAAAATCGCTCCACCGCGATCCCCTCAAAGTATAGAATTTATGTTTAATGCTTTACATTTGAGCTTAAAGTCTTAAAAAAAAAAAAAAAACAACAATCTATAGCCGCGATTTTGTCTATATAAAAATTCTTGATAACGAATTATAAAATAAAAAGAAAAATCGCTCCACCGTGACCCCAAAGTAGGGAAAATATTCAAAGATTTCCCATGGGTACATCCCACACGCTCCTTTCAACGGGATAAAATAAAGCTCGGCAAACGAGAAATGTTTTATTATTAAAAAATCATTCGGGGGAACAATTCCACGCTTCATTTGGGACCTACGACCATCGCAAAAGTCTTTTCAGAAAGAGCCCATCCACCGTGCCGACAAACAAAAGTTTCGATTCTCATTATTCTATATCAGAGAGAGCTCGTGGCTCGCGGGTTTTACGTCGCCTCTTTTCAGTATATAATCTTTATTGAAATGCGCAACGCGACTTCTTCGTCGTTTGTCGTCGTTTCATTTATTTGTTAGTCACACAGTACACACCTATGGGTTAATACAAGAAAGAAACAAAACAGAGGAAAGAGCGTTTCTTTCAGTGAATCATAATCTCTCATCCGCGTGCCACACTTGACGCTTTTACAATACTACGTACCGCTATATATATATAATATCCGAGAAGCAGATGACGCGATCGGTCTCTACAGACGGTATACACAATGAAACTGAATGTCAGTCACTCGAGCGTGTCTTGTTTACAAAAGCGAACGAACTCGTCCCCAAAAATCGTATACCAAATACTATCCTTATTCGTCATACGAAAGAAACGCGAAGCGATATTACGACGAGAGAAAAAGAGAGAGAGAGAGAGAGAGAGAGTGGCTTCGCAATTATGAAATATGTATGGTCTGTAACGGCTAACGTTGGTGCATATCTACGTGTGGTCTCATTAGCATTTAAGCATTTCTTGTTATACCATTATGGCTTTGTGGCTATTCTCGTCTGCTCGGTCAACCGTAATATGCATGGGTATCAGGATCTTGGGCGTATAGTGAAATACATATATATATATATATCGATCGATAAGCAATGTGCCACCAGCAAGAAAACCAGCAGCCAGGACATGCTCTATATATGCTCCCAAACACACACACATATATATATATACATGTAAATAGCATATAGTATGCGCTAAACACATATAAATAAATACATATATCTATATAAAAACGAATGTCCTTTAACTACACCTGCTTTTGTTCTCTATCTTGTTTAAAGCAGAGATCGCGAATGAAACGAGACTGTTTCTAGTTCGAAACCGGACGTTTCAACGATTGCAAACGGTCTCACAATATATATATATGGATAATCATGCTACTGCTATATACACGAAGCGCGAAATCTCGAGCGCAATCGATATTGCACCGTCGATTCGATCACAGGAATAAGAAAGACCAAAGAGAAAATCTTTCATTCGATACAATGCGCGAGAACAACGAGTGCTGGAAATAGAATTCTCAGGGTATCGAATAACAATTTATTTGAAATGGTTGGGCCGTGAGAGGGCCTGCTTCAACTTATACAACTGCAATATCCTATCTCTCCATGTATATATATATATATATATATATATATATGTGTGTGTGTGTGCGCGCGTACATAGTACATACCTAGAGCATTGTGAAGTTGAAGGAAAACGGCAGGGTTCAGAACATGAAACAACCGTGTGGAACGTTGCGTCTGATCAACACAGAGAGGATGCACTCAATGTATACGTATGTATATGTATATATATATATATATATATATATATATGTATATATGTATATATATATGTATATATATATGTATATATATATATATATATATATATATATATATATATATGTATATATGTATATATGTATATATGTATATATATAAAGAGCTCTATAAAAGCGCGACGCAACACGCGGTGCATTGAACGCGAGCATGCGGACGAACAGCACGCGTTACAGTGCCGCACCGTTCCGGAGATGTTATCTCGCCTACGGCGACCGAGGCAATGAAAGGTGCCCTCTCCCCTGCCTCTCTCTCTCGCTCTCGCTCTCTCTCTCTCGCTATCTCGTCTCTGTCGTCTAACCGGGTCCATGGCCAACAATTGTGCGCGTTGCATTCTTTCGGTACGATCTAGTCGCGCGATTATTTCGACAGAGTCGCAATTTGTTGGGTGCGGCCAGTGTTCACAGTACATATACGAGGAGCGCGTTAGGCTCTCCTGAACTCTCCTCCCGCTCGCTTTAGTCCCTACAACTGATTGTGAACATCTATATAGCACAAATAGGGGCTATGTGTTGGTTTATATAGTTTGGGTTTGAGCTATAGAACGTCAGACCTCCGTGTATATAGGATGTGGAACCCTGAGGGCAACTCTTATGTATATAATATACTTGATTCTCATCGAGCTTTCTCCAATGTGCAGAATGCGCCATAAACACATATGTATATTGTATATCCAATATATATGTATGTATGTATATGGGTTTGGATGCAGAAGAAAACTAAAGAAGCATCTATAACGATGCATCTCCCTTGTCCGTCTGTTTCATGATGCACCTTCGCATATATATATATATGCCCCCGCCCTTATACATACATGTATAATATTCTCTCTCACAATCAGTTTCTTGCACCGCAGCTGCGTCTCCTTGCATCGTTACACTTCTGTGTAATTTTTCAACTCTCCGGATCAGCCGACCCGCCGGCCGCTTAAAAATCGACTACCAAACGATGGTCCTGTAATTTAGACTGCCCGCTTAAGAAAAGAACGAAAAAGGCTGACCGTGAAAATCATCGTTACATGGTGGAAACACGATGGACCAGCGAGGGTTGAATCAATAGGCGGGGGAAGGAGGACTCGAGCGATTATCCTGTACTCGGTTGCAGATCTCAATTGACGAACTAACAATTTTAGAAAAATCTGAGCCCATGGTTAGCGCCGAATTTTAGAAAAATCTGAGTCCATGGTTAGCGCCGAATTTTAGAAAAATCTGAGCCCATCATTAGTGCCGAATTTTAGAAAAATCTGAGCCCATGGTTAGCGCCGAATTTTAGAAAAATCTGAGCCCATGATTAGTGCCGAATTTTAGAAAAATCTGAGCCCATGGTTAGTGCCGAATTTTAGAAAAATCTGAGCCCATGGTTAGCGCCGAATTTTAGAAAAATCTGAGTCTGCGGTTAGCGCCGAATTTTAGAAAAATCTGAGCCCATGGTTAGCGCCGAATTTTAGAAAAATCTGAGTTGACGGTTAGCGCCGAATTTTAGAAAAATCTGAGCCCATGGTTAGCGCCGAATTTTAGAAAAATCTGAGTCTGCGGTTACCGCCGAATTTTAGAAAAATCTGAGCCCATGGTTAGTGCCGAATTTTAGAAAAATCTGAGCCCATGGTTAGCGCCGAATTTTAGAAAAATCTGAGTCGGCGGTTAGCGCCGAATTTTAGAAAAATCTGAGCCCATGGTTAGCGCCGAATTTTAGAAAAATCTGAGTTGGCGGTTAGCGCCGAATTTTAGAAAAATCTGAGTCCATGGTTAGCGCCGAATTTTAGAAAAATCTGAGCCCATGGTTAGCGCCGAATTTTAGAAAAATCTGAGTTGGCGGTTAGCGCCGAATTTTAGAAAAATCTGAGTCCATGGTTAGCGCCGAATTTTAGAAAAATCTGAGTCTGCGGTTAGCGCCGAATTTTAGAAAAATCTGAGTCCATGGTTAGCGCCGAATTTTAGAAAAATGTGAGTCTGCGGTTAGCGCCGAATTTTAGAAAAATCTGAGTCCATGGTTAGCGCCGAATTTTAGAAAAATCTGAGCCCATGGTTAGCGCCGAATTTTAGAAAAATTTGAGCCCATGGTTAGCGCCGAAGTTTAGAAATTTTATAAAATTTTAGAAAATTTTTGAAAAATTGAATTAGATATTTGGGTTGAGGAAAATGGTCTAGATGGAAATTTCACATCGCTGATAAAAGATTCGTAACAATAATATCGTCCAAAGTGCCGTTCTTTGTTACAAAAGGAAGACACGCATTAGAATCATCGAAACTTTCAGGCAATTTACGTGCGCTCGGACGCTAAAGTCGATGTATATATGTACACAGTAAATGTTTCAAGGCATCGAACATATGGTCGCTACATAGTGTGTGTCTATGTGCCTTCAAATGCAAATAACAAAACTCTCGTCGCTTCTGTACAAACTGTAATATCCTGGGCTGGATGTGTATATGGCACCCAGAGGAATTTTTGTTTGGTCGAATTTGTACGTACAAGCAGGTGATGGCTATCTCATTTCTGTGTTTCACAAGGAACGATCAGCAACGTATTTTAGTTACCAGCTCTCTCCATATACGACTTTACCTCCGCCCAGTTGACCGAGCACACTCATTTCCGCGCAAAATCCTCAGATCATGCTGCTGCTCCTTCGAATTCCACTTCGCCTATCCTGTTCCAGCAAACTTCCTATCGAATGAGGAATGTCGGCGTTGAAAAAAGGGTCCTCTACAAATATATACCCAAGTCCCGCGAGAGAGCAGAGACCGTATATCCTACGAAAACACTCGAGGGAGCCGAACAACTCGATTATACAACGTTTAGCGCTCGTTTCCTTTTTTACTACACTTTCTTGATTCTACTATATGCATAGCAACGTGAGACGGAACTGCGTTCATCGCAAAACTCTTACAAGACTCTAAATTTTTTTACTAGTCGCGCCGATTGCAAAATAAAAATATTAATAATTCCTGTATGTGCGATATACATTTAGCTATAAATATATAGATGGCGGGTGGATTCTCCCAAGATGCTCCCATGGGAAAACAAGGGAAACCGAATATTCGAAGGAGGAGAGACCAGCATGGAGTCTTGGAGTTTAGTGTAAACGAAACGAGATGCTTGCACTGCTCACAAGCAACGAAGAGGTCTGTGCATGTCCTTCCGATGATGGTCGCTAATTCTCAACCAGATGCTGAACAACGCGTACAGGCTCGAACAAATATTTGTTGCCTTGATAATTTCAGAGTCTTTCCACAGGTATATTTTCCCGCTGGTCGTACATACTCTAGAGAATATTCTCGTCCCTCTTTCACTTCCTCCCTTTCAGCATTTATCATGATTCCGTGACGACAAATCGGCAGAGGAATATTCTCGAGTGAGTCATTTAATCAAAAAATGAGAGGACAGAATAATTTATATTTCCATGTAAAAATTATTCTGTTTTTATTATTCCAGTTGAAATTGAAATTTCAGTGATCGAAACTTAGATCGGTAAAATTGTTCATTGAATTTTCCTCCCTTTCAGCATTTATCATGATTCCGTGACGACAAATCGGCAGAGGAATATTCTCGAGTGAGTCATTTAATCAAAAAATGAGAGGACAGAATAATTTATATTTCTATGTAAAAATTATTCTGTTTTTATTATTCGAGTTGAAATTGAAATTTCAGTGATCGAAACTTAGATCGGTAAAATTGTTCATTGAATTGTGTTACAAATATTCGGACGTGTATAAAAAAAATACTAAAAAATTGTATTTATTTTGGGTGTTTTAATAGGTAAATTTGTATTTGGACAAATAACTGTCATATTTCCCGTTTGAAAAATAATATAGAGCGCAAAATGATGCCGAGAGGCAAATCGTTCAACAGACTCTGTACATTTCACGTGAATTTTAAATATCACCGCATATCCGTATTTGCTAAAATTGGGTGATGGGACAACCGATGTGTGTCACAGGTTCACATGTATGCCCCTAGCTCGTTGCTTTATCCCACTGTGTTTGCGCATGGAAAATTCACCGGGCAAAGTCAGGTTGGCAGGCTAAATGTTTGCCAAATTGGATGTCTATATCCTGTGTGTTTCCTACTATTACATATTTCTCTAATATATCCCTGTTGGCCTCTCGTGCGTTTAGTCAAAATCTGGACTCTTCCTGGGACAATGAAACTTCATCGAAAAAAAAAAAACAAATCTTTTCAAACTCTTTCGAATCAAACTGTCGCAATGCTCATGCATGTGACGCATCATCTCCAACTATATGCATAGGTAAATATCCTTCATCCGATCTAATCTATATATATGTGTCAATTTGGGAGCCATCGGTCATGTCATAGGTCAATCAGTCATAAAATTATTCAGATTATTCATAGATAGAATATGGATAAAACGCCATCTTGCTTCTACAATATGCATATATATCTATGTATGGGGCACTCCAGATTTAATCGACAAGTTCGTGGGCTTCTCATCTTCCCATATTTTCATACAGTTGTCATAATCCTGAGAGACAGTTCTATTAATTTAAACAATTTTTTTAGCCTATTTGATGATTTTATGAAGAAAACAAAATGTAGACCAATAAAACGGTCAGGCACAATTTAAAAATGAGAAAAAATATTCTTGCTGCCTCCACAAATTAAAAAAGTATCGTGCTATGTTCCATAGATAAAAACTCCAAGAGCCTGTTTACCGAACACACTTTGTTGGGCCATAGAGACAAGGTGACCTCGAACAGAATACAAGAGCCCTCGAGTCAGGTGATTGGCCATTAAGCTCTACGCACAGTGGTTGACCCATCGCCTCCCATCAGTAATCGTTCGCTGTATAATAAATCGCTTTCAATTAAAAGAGAGTCTGTGCCTATCGCTGACTTTTTTACATCTTATTACCGTGTGACTGATAACTGCACCTGTCATTAGACACCTGGTTACTCAATTCAGGTAACAAGAGAGAGAGAGAGAGAGAGAGAAAGAGGAAGAGGAAGAGGAAGAGGGAGAGAGAGAGAGAGAAAGTCAGAGATCGTAAGCCACGCGAGAGTTTCACTCGGCCAAGTGACTCGAACTCATATTAATTAATCAGAGTGAGTTATGAGCAAAACAGGGGGATAGATACGAGAATTCACATACACATACATATTGAAATGTACAGAATTGAGTTGGTCACCGAGCAGTCTGGCAGAGTATTTTCTTGGACGTCTGAAAGCTGGCATTCGGGACGAGGGATGGCAGACGAGTCCGGATTAGGGCAGGGGGGGGGGGTGCCTCGATCATCACTGACCTGGGTTTCTCTGTCCGCCCACGATCTCATCGTCAGAACCAGCGTAGACCGTGAGCACATTTGCTACGCGCCCTTTTCAACAGTCGAAGCCTCAGAGACACACGGCCACTGAGCAAAGCTGCTGCTGCTGCTGCTGCTGCTGCTGCTCTGGGAAAACGTCCCGTCACCAGCTCTGAAACACATTGAGAGTGAAGAGAGAAAGAGAGTTCCGGACCCTCGTTACCGAAAGATAAAAACTCACAGGAAAGAGGGTGGCTGCAAAGCAGTCCTTGGTGAGCCAAAACAAGATCTTCGATTCTCTTTCTCTTTCTCTCTCTCTCTCTCTCTCTCGCTCTCTCACTCACTCACTCTTTCGTAGCAAGGATCTTCTTATAATAATACTCGGTCTGTACACTTTTTCCAGGCTTCATCTCCTCCTACTCTTTTAGTTTTCTTGGCCCTCGCAGACTATGTTTCATCTCATGTCCCAATGGGAGCCAGCGATATATCGTTTACACTGATCCGTATTCCATCGCATTATTTTTTCTCTTTTCTGCCGCTGTGGCTATGTCTTCTCCTGAAAAGATGAAGGGAAAAAAACGACGATACACAAACACACAGGGGATACCCAATTGATGAAGTCCCAACAACGAGAAACGTTCTTGCTAGAGCTACAAACTCGCCTATATCTTGATTCAATCTTTTTCTCTCGAGCATATCGTCTATGGTCTTCGTGTGTGAGCGAAGTAAAAGCAGAGCTCAGCCTTCTGATATACTCTTCTCTCAAAACCCTCACACATTTCCAGCTTTGTGTCATAAATTGAAAATCCAGAGTGCACGCACATGTGAACTCTGGGAGTGGAGGGAAAAAAAAAACTTATTTTTTACCAGCATCGATTCTCGCTTCTTACTGACATGATATATATTGCCCCAGATAATTTTAGTCGAAAAAAATCCAGCTGCCAGCTGGACGCGACACCACATCTTATCTAAAAGTGCCAGAAGCGCGACGTGTAACCGGACCTGAAAAGGGACTCTCTCTCTCCCTGTCTCGTGTACTTGTAACCCTTGTGAGCTGTCAAAGGTGCAACACCTGCATGAGATAAAATTCGAGTAACCCCTTTAAAATAATTTTTAAATTGCACACATAATTATATCGTTTTGTGATAATGAAACTTTGATTTACATGCTTGACGACCGCATCATTAATTTTAATGATTAATTTTACTATGACGAGCTCGTAATTCCAGCACTCTCTGCCAAATTATATTATTTTTTCTCGTACTTCTGGTCTTTTAATTGTCAAAGGTCACATCTCTCCACGTGATAAAATTGACAACTCTGTAACAAATAATTCAACGTAACAAGATTTTTGTCAACATGATTCCATTTGTTATTTGAATGACTGTGAGAATTGACAGAAATATTTCAATTTTTTCCCACACTTTTTTTGTTTGTTTAACGAACGACACGAAAAACTATATAAAAAAACGGTTTTCATTGAAGATAAGGTGTGAGGTGGAGTGCCCTTTTTACCCCCATTTTCCCCTACATTTATCACTGTACTGCATGCTCTATAAATCCGCTTGTATATTTAACTTTAGTCGTAAATTAAAAGGCATTGAACTATTTCTGAAATTCGAAGCTATTTATATATCTATCACAGAGAATTGTTGAAAATATTTTTATCATGAGCGTTAACAAGCTGTTTGGTCACTAATTGGGACATTCACCTTGATTACCTCGTTTGAAAGAGTTTTTTTTTTTAATTACTAAAATCACCACATTGTTATCACAATAAAAAACTGAGCTAAAGAAATTTCCATTCACACTCGCGATGGTTTTTCTCATTTGAATGAAACGTTAACAGCATATGGTGAAATTTATTTGACAAATTCACGCGTTGATATGATTCATTGGAACGTGTTAATTTTTGGGAATAGCAACACGTCAGTGATGAAGAAATCAGAGGATAAAAATACGAGAATACCGATCGATTAAGCCTGATATATTGTAGAAGAAGATAAACATACATGGGAGTCTGTGCTTCTCGCGTTTCCCCTCTCGTCACGTTTATCCAATTTTCGGTCGTTAGACATTAGCCGAGCGAACGTGTCTCGTCTAATGTCGAGTGCGTGCGTGGATATCTGCCTATACAGTCGGTGTGTGTCGGGCGCGTCGTGTCGTCGATAACGAGACGTCGGCCGGAAACTGGCTACACGTGTTCAGATTTATCACCCACTCTCGCTCTCCTCTCTGCCCCCCCCCCCCCTCTCTCTCTCTCTCTCTCTCTCTCTCTCTCTCTCTCTCTCTCTCTCTCTCTCTCTCTCTCTCTCTCTCTCTCTCTCTCTCTCTCTCTCTCTCTCTCTCTCTCTCTCTCTCTCTCTCTCTCTCTCTCTCTCTCTCTCTCTCTCTCTCTCTCTCTCTCTCTCTCTCTCCCTGCCTCTCTCTCTCTCTCTCTCCCTGCCTCTCTCTCTCTCTCTCTCCCTGCCTCTCTCTCTCTCTCTCTCCCTGCCTCTCTCTCTCTCTCTCTCCCTGCCTCTCTCTCTCTCTCTCTCCCTGCCTCTCTCTCTCTCTCTCTCCCTGCCTCTCTCTCTCTCTCTCTCTCTCTCTCCCTGCCTCTCTCTCTCTCTCTCTCCCTGCCTCTCTCTCTCTCTCTCTCTCTCTCTCTCTCTCTCTCTCTCTCTCTCTCTCTCTCTCTCTCTCTCTCTCTCTCTCTCCCTCTCTCTCTCCCTCTCTTTCTCTCCCCCCCCCCTCCCCTCTCTCTCTCTCTCTCTCTTTCACCGTCTATACAATATACACAGCAGAGTTTACCATCGGACACGCTCGTTCATCCTCGACTGCGTAACAGAAACATCCTCCAACAGAATTATACATAATCTTTTGAACAATATTTTTAACGCTAGTCAGACCATGTACACTCTACGGATTATTAATTTTCATCCTTGGAAATGCTCGGTGTGGAAGCTTTGATTTTGTTTTTTCCCTACAAACACGAATACGAATTGACGTTAAGGGAGGCAGAAAGCTCTCTTATCTCGCTTATGCTTTTCTCGAAGAATTCGACGCACCCGTTTTTCAAAGTAACTTATATCAGCCACTCATATTGTACGTGTTTAGTTTGGGTTGGAACAAATCGTATTCTATGTCCTATATATCGGGTATGGGAAAATGTAAAAGGATAAAGGGGGAAAAGTGAAAAGCATCGTGGGGTTGCTTCGCGCTCGTATGTTATAAATAAATTGTTGCATCCTTTCACCGAAGGAATTCACTTTAGGAATTCATCTCGTCCGGAGCGAATTCGATCCTGAGAAACTCTCGGGGGCCTCCCGTCGAAAATGCTTTTACTACGTATATATATATATATATATATACACACACATATATATATATATATCTACATGCGCGTGACTTATCGTGCGTGAGCTCCGAAGCGTTTCCAGATTCTCCACCCCACAACGCACAAAGTACCAGACTCGTTGGAATACAACGAAAAAAAAGATGCTTTTACTCCCGTGTGGATTTTTCACATTACTATACAGTTAATATACACATATAACATCGCCCTCATCTTTCATTATCTTTTTAGAGCCTTATACGACCAGCCAGATATCTACAAAACTATCCACGTTTCACGTCTTTCCAGTCAAACATTTATTAAAAAATTATTTCTCTCATTAATGTGTTTATTATTGATTTAAATATAATTTTGTGAATTTTCACATTATTATGCAGTTAATATACATATATAACATCGCCCTCATCTTTCATTATCTTTTTAGAGCCTTATACGACCAGCCAGATATCTACAAAACTATCCACGTTTCACGTCTTTCCAGTCAAACATTTATTAAAAAATTATTTCTCTCATTAATGTGTTTATTATTGATTTAAATATAATTTTGTGGATTTTCACATTATTATACAGTTAATATACACATATAACATCGCCCCCATTTTACATTATCTTTTTAGAGCCTTATAAGACCAGCCAGATATCTACAAAACCATCTACGTTTCACGTCTTTCCAGTCAAACATTTATTAAAAAATTATTTCTCTCATTAATGTATTTATCATTGATTTAAATATAATTTTGTATCTAAATCGAATCGCATTTCTCCTTGAAATTTTTTTTCTTTCCTTAAAATATATATGTTTATGATTAAATAATAAATAAAAATGGAAGAGGGTCAATAATAATTAGTCCAGTACGTTTTTCCATTGTACGATCATTTTCTCGTTTTTAAACGATGAAAAAAATTCAAATAATTATTAAAATTTGCTTGTACATATAATGGCCGAATACTGTTACCACATTCATCATTATATACATTAATATTTTACGTTAATGTCATTCAACAGCGGAATCACGACCGTGTACAGTATACGAGGTTTATGTAATTTATCCTGTTTTTATTTCATTTTTCGAACAATTGAAAATCACTCTATCAGAGCCATATATAGCATCGCGGTGTACCGTATATATCGTAATTTCAGAATTTGGCCCCGGGACACATCTAGTAACTCGTATATATATATATATATAAATTGACCTTACACTGGCTCGTTTCGCCCTCTGTACGTACCAAATTCCAATTTTCCTCGCTTTGTTGTTTCCATTTTTGTTTTGCACAGCTACTGCAACCATTGACCTCCCTCCCCTCCCCTCCCCTACCCCTCACTGGAATTATTGATGTTTAATTTCGAACTTTTTTTATGCAATATATACATATATATAGACCCTTATTAGGTAAGGTCCAGCGACCAAGACCTCGTAACAGCTCGTTAATATTTCAAGAATTGAAGGAAAATCATTTTGAAAAATCATCGATATTTGCCTTGGATCACAATTTTTCAGAGCCTCGTAAAGTCGCGGTTAAAAAAATAAAACCGCTTTTAAACGAGCTTTCTCTCTCTCTCTCTCTCTACCTCGGCCCCGCCTAACTTATTTCTCCCAGAACCCGCTGTTATTCTTGCTCCCTCGGGTCTCCGTCGCTCCACCCAGAATGTTTCTAATTACAGGTCAGCGTTCGTTATTTTTTTATTTTTTTTTTTCTCTCTTCCTTTATAGAACCACGGCGCCTGAAGCTAAGCATTTTTTTAAAAGAAAATGAAGTACCAAATTATCGATTTCCCGATGCGAAGACTTTTATTTCATCCAACGACATATATATATATATATATAACTTTGGCAAGGATGGGGAAAAAAGGGGTAGAATAAAAATATGGATGCCAAGGAAGCTTTAATGCAGCTAAAAAGACATGCCAATTGGGATGTGAGATGAGGGCGCCACTCGCGACCATCCCGTATTAAAAGAAGTAAATTTGATGATAAACTGTCATGGTGGCTTATGGGGGTTGAATCTGTACGAACCCCCATGTATGTAGATACAAACATCATGATACTCACCAAAACACCATTGAAAATTATCTCTACACACACACACCTGAGACCATCTGATTTTTCTTTTGTTTAATTTGTTATGGAAGTTTTTTTATTCACAATAATGTCAAAGGTCGTAAAAAATATTTGACAAAAATGAAGAATTTGATGCTCCCTATATTGGCACAGAATGAAATTTATTTTCGATAGTTCATGTAAGGTCAATTAAATGGGGACTTTGGCAATTTATTTCATGGGCATTTAGCAATTTATTTCATGGGCATTTAGCAATTTATTCCATGGGCATTTAGCAATTTATTTCATGGGCCCATTCGTACACTTGACAACCTAATTACGGAGTTTTACAGAGAGAACGCTTCTCCACCAATATTTAGCTTACGAGTCTCTCCGTGACTACCGAGAAAGCAACCCCACACACACACACACACACACACACACACACACCGCGACCACACAACGACCTAACTTTGCTTTCAGAATTTTTTGCGGTTTCAGCCAGTGCATCGACCAACCAACCAACCAACTAAAAAGGTCTCTCAAACGGTGTAGTCGCGTAGTACCTCGATGTATATATACTAATATTTGAGAGAAACGACGTCGATGCGCGTTCTCTCAAATATTTTATCCGTGTGTAGAGTTGTACGCTCCGCGTGTCAACAGAGAGGGCACGACAAGGTCGTTAGTGGTCTGTAAAATTCTTCACCAAAGAGAGATAATTTTTTGATAATTAAAGAATGTTTTTTTTTTTTTTCGTATCAAAGTTAAGTAAAAAGTTAAGTTAAGTTCTTTATTACTTAACTTTTTGCCTAATTTTTTGTTGCTGGTAAAACAATTGTTGGACACGAGTGAATGGATAAGCGAAGGGACTTTTGACGGGGTGATTGATATAAGGGATGAGAACACGTATTGGAACGTACATGGGCCCAGATATTCCCGGAGTGGATGGACCGATCCTGCAATTGTCGAGTTAAATGGATATTTTAACTTCCCGCAGCGTCAGCCTAAGAAAACTTTTACTTTATTAATTGCCACTTTACTCGAATTATGCAAGCGTCCCGTTATTCCATCGTGGCCGTGCTGTTAGTTTCAACCCCTCCGCCGCCACCCCCCAACTTTTCGAGTTACGCTGCAGTCTTTAAACTCGTTTTTATTCACGCTTCAACCACCTCACTTTACTCGTGAAATGTTCTCTCTCTCTCTCTCTCTCTCTCTCTGTCTCTCTCTCGTTACTTCTGCTCTACGAGCTTTATCACGTCCCGCACTCTCATTATTGTAGTCATGTCAAATACACTTTTCATATATATATAACAAAATGGTACCCTCCAACAAAAAGTTTCTTTCTTCAATGTTAACGCATTGGATAACTGTCGTCCTACATTACCAAAAAGGTCCCGTCAGATGCAACAACTCAAGAGGACTCAAGAATGCAACAAAAGTGTCGCTCACATTTGAAAATTATACAAAAAGTGTGCTGGCACTCCACTTTACATATATATAGATATAAAGAGACTTTATATATATATAACAAAATGGTACCCAACAAAAAGTTTCTTTCTTCAATGTTAACGCATTGGATAACTGTCGTCCTACATTACCAAAAAGTTCTCGTCAGATGCAACAACTCAAGAGGACTCAAGAATGCAACAAAAGTGTCGCTCACATTTGAAAATTATACAAAAAGTGTGCTGGCACTACACTTTACATATATATATATATATATATAAAGAGTACTTTATATATATATATATAACAAAATGGTACCCACATTACCGAAAAGGTCCCGTCAGATCCAACAACTCAAGAGGACTCAAGAATGCAACAAAAGTGTCGCTCACATTTGAAAATTATACAAAAAGTGTGCTGGCATAGATAACAATCTAAAATTCGCATACAATCATCATAAAAATTCGTTTTAACCAAACTTGTCATCTTTAACTTTTCGAGATTGAATGCTAATTAAAAAGAAATAAACTTTTTTATAAATGAATCCATGCAGTTATAGAATTTATCAGTAATATTCTAGAAATATTTGAAGAATTTTACAATAGTTGGTGGGAAAAAATATATATAACGAGAGAGATGAAATTATTATTACACGCTGATTGAAATATCGATAAACATTTACATAAATATGAGTTCTATTTTATTCAACAAATTATTCAACTTTTACATTCATTTTCAAAGTACACCCTGGTATTTGGGCGATCCCAATAAATTCGACATTATCCATAATTAATAAAAACAATTTTTTGTTTTTTTAAATGAACTATTTGTCAGTGATCGGCATTGGCTCGTTTTATTTGTCAACATCGAAATATATACTCAACTATTTTACAAATAACCGAATATTTCGCGTATGCACAGTTTTTTTTTATAGCCTTCAAAAAGTTTTCATGAACCCAAAAAAAAAAGTTTTTCATGCATAAACGAAGATTATAAAAAATGTGTAAATATAGAATTAGCGATCATCGGGTAAGCCAGAGCTTTTGGCAGAACGATTTTTCCTTTTATTCTAAAAGCGAGATAGAAAAGAGCTCTTTTGGAAATTATTTATGATGGAATTAAGAAGTAAACCCTTGGGATGACTCCGAAATATTGCATCCACGCCCCCCGCGTTCGTCGAGAAACGCCCGTGGTCGAACGGATCACCTACAGCCAGCCTGCTGCACGTCAAAAAAGAATATAATAAATAAAAAAAGAACAAAGAAAAAAGAAAAAAAGAAAATGCCGCTCATCGGGCGCAAGCACGAGTGAATATCCTCTCGAAATAAAAACGTTTTCACGCTCCCTCATATATTTCTAACATCAGGCCCAAACGAATCATATAATTTATTGTTTTTTTTTTTTTTTCAATTCTCTAGTACGAACTACATTAATTCGCGTACTCTTCCTCGTGGACTCCATCGATTACTTCGTTGATTTTTATGGAATAAAGAACGTCATCGCGTTAGGGATATTTTTGCCGTTTCTGATGAGGTCCCTCACGAGTTATTTGTGCTTGAAACTCATCCACCTGTCGTGGGGGCGTTTATTTGATAAAGATCGAGGCCCATCATTAACATTGTAATCGTAAAAGAGAGTCGAATTCCCAGGCCCAAACGAATGGTGTCATATAATTTATCGTTTATTTTTTTTTATTCTCTAGTATGGATATTAACATCAGTTCGCGGGCTCTTTTTTCTGGAGTCCATCGATTACTTCGTTAATTCTTATGGAATAAGGAACATCATGGATCGTCGTATTGTTGTGAATATTTTTGCCGTTTCTCATAATGTCCCTCACGAGTTCGTGCTTGAAATTCATCCACCTGTCATGAGGGCATTTATTTTATAAAGATCGAGACACATCATTACCATCGTAATCGTGAAAGAGTCGAACAATTTGGAAAATTGATTAATCGATTATTTATAGTTGGATCGTGTCCCATCGATTTTCCATCAGGCCCAAACGAATCATATAATTTATCGTTTATTTTTTCTTATTCTCTAGTATGGATATTAACATCAGTTCGCGGGCTCTTTTTTCTGGAGTCCATCGATTACTTCGTTAATTCTTATGGAATAAGGAACATCATGGATCGTCGTATTGTTGTGAATATTTTTGCCGTTTCTCATAATGTCCCTCACGAGTTCGTGCTTGAAACTCATCCACCTGTCATGAGGGCATTTATTTTATAAAGATCGAGACACATTATTACCATCGTAATCGTGAAAGAGTCGAACAATTTGGAAAATTGAGTAATCGATTATTTATAGTTCGCGTACCTTCGATTTATAACAAAGTGTTTGAACAATTCGTCCCGTGTGGGATATTTTGAATTCATGAATAGCCTGACACGTTCCCATATGTTTGCACGGTTATGCTCCAACAGCCAGTATCGAGGAACCAGCAAACATCGAACAGGTGTTATTGACACTATGCGACGATTTCTCATTTCTTCGCCTAACGCCAGAATGAAAAAGGTCATAACCCCAAAGAGAGAAATAAAAATATAAAATATACAGTACACATGGAAAATTTATATTCAATGAAAATTACGTTGATACAGATAAAATTTCAACGAATTATCCATATTTCTATCAATAGATACAGATGGAAATATTTGATTTTTTTTTTTAACTCTCCATAATTACTGTAGCTTTATTTAAAAAATATATTATACCCACCTAGACCGAAGCAGGCACCTCTAAAAAATTTGCAAACTTGCATGAAAATGGTGCGAACCCCTGCAGGATAAGTATCTTGCGAAGATATCGATGGTTCTCTCATAAGCATCGCTGCAACATCGGTTATTTCGTGCCACTGATTCACCTGTTTAATTTCCCCTCATAATTCATTAATTTCGAAAATTTATTTATTTCCTCTCTTATATTTTTATCGAAGCCCACTAAATTATCGTGGATCAATAATTGGACATTTGCGAATAAAGTAAAATAATTGCGAATTAAAGAAAAAAAAAATTAAAGACTATTTTTTAATGTGGCTTTTTTTAAATCTTGATTATCAAACTCACAACTTCCTGAAGAGTCGTCGTTATTACACTCATTCGTTCCGTATCAAGTTTTCCAGTAGGCCTGGATGAGAGGATTAATTGAGCATGATCTGGCGGAAAATTTACGTCTCCATCTGATTTTGTGCTTTCCATCTGCGTGTATAATAAAATTTGGAATTCATGGCAAGTTTATAAATTTTTATCGATATATTCACCATTTCATTTTATCAAATTTTCTATGTTCTGTCGTTAAAATATTTTTGTTTTTTGATGAAAAAAAATTGTTAAATTATCCGTACCCGAATGGATTGTCGCGTTTCGCGTTCGTCCCTGCGGGTCGGCCGTCTGATATAGCTGAGGGAAGTTTGTCGACTCTCTTCTGGCTCAAAAAGCTTGTATTTCACATTACCAAAGGACTTTTCCTCATGAATAATCATGTGCTCGATCAAACGGCATTCCCCAGCCAATACAAAGTATACGTAATTCACCATGCCCTTACCGTCACCCAGCAAAACCTTTCGTGATTTATGTCATTGGGGCCATTAGCCGGTAAATTGATAATTCCGAGGTTATGATAAACCTATTTGGCTTGGGAATAATTAAAAATTTGCATCACCTGGGTGGCTCACCTCGTTCGGCTCGTAATTCATTATTTTACTCAAAATGCAACACTCCCTTATCGTGTTCTCATCCCATGCCTTGAAATAATTGAACGTAACCAGAGCATCCTGCAATATGTTCCAATCGCGAAGAAGAATATTTTTCAACAGAAGATCGAAATCCGAATTTTCAATTAAAAAAAGATCGACCGATGCTGTAAGATTAATAATTCACTGATGATTATAATCGAGATGTTTTATCGAATAAAAATGTATTAATCAACATTTTCCATTTGACACATATATACATATGTAAAAGAGAAATATACTTTTGCTGGTTACAGTTGTCGTTCTCGGTATAGAATGCAACAATGCTATCTCGCCGAACATATCACCCGGTCCCATTGTACCAACATTGATTTCAGCGATATCGCCTGATAAAACAGATCATTAATCTATCGGTAAAACAGATCATTAGTCTATCGTCTGATAGAATTGGATTTTAAAAAATCGATAAAATTTCATTGGATGTTAGCTATATAGAGCTACAATAAGTACTTGAAATTTTTCAAATTGTTTTCAACTCGTTCATATGTGAAAAAATATGACTTGCCTCGTAAAGAATTCGTAAAGAATTCGTGTTAGTTTTAAATTTTTTGGGCGTAAATGAAACTCACCAGTGACGTGATCGGTAACAGTTTTGGTCAGTGCAACTTCACCCTTAACAATGTAGTACAGAGCGTACGCGGGATTTCCCTGACGTACTATAACCCTTTCAGGACCTAAATATTGATATTGGCATATCGCTGCAATAGATTGTTTCAAATTTTCCGGATACTTTCTAAATGCACGCAGTGTTTTTATCAAATTCATTATATGGACTTTCTCAACTTTTGTTCTTCGATCAGTTTTCGTCAAAAGGGCCGAGCGATCCTTCGTAAAAAATTTCATTTCATGAAAATTTATCATTGAATATGAAAATGATTATTGATATTAATTTTCTAATCTATAATATAATTAAAAGGATGATAAAATTATTTTACGGACCTCCATAGTCAGTCCTTTTTTCTCCTGAGTTTTTTTCTGTCGTGCCATTCTAATATTGACAGCAACGTCATCGCCAATATCCTCAGAAATCGTTTCACCTTTTATCCAATCCATATACTCAAAAACGAGTCTTACCGCAGCACGAAATAAGTATCGGCCACGAAGCTTTCCTGTCTTTATATTTTATATTATGTATACATGCAACTATGTCAAGTGCTCATTCACTTTGGTTGATTACATTTATCAGTTATTCGTGCTAACTTACCGGTAATTTTCCTTTTTTCAACAGCTTTGCTCTGAAATCGCCGAGCGCGTCACGCAATGAGCTTCTTCTATGCATAATGTTGATATAATCAAACAACAATATTTCCAAGACTATTTTTTTAAATATTAATTTAACCCGAAGACTGCGCGTATATTAAGGAAAAAAGTTCAGCTTGTGCAATGTTTTGTCAATAATTTGGTATCCATGGAGCATTCATGTAAATTCAGTAGGTTATCGACAGGGTTTAAACCTCGCTCATCAATCTTCCTCGTTATTAATATTATACTTATTCGCGATTTCATTACTAATTTATAATATGCTTCTGTGATAAAGGAATATTTTTCAGTGATAGCTTTAAAATTTCATAATTCAGACGCTCAAATATTTTATTACCGAGCGAGAAAAACTCACATAACAGAGGGCGCAAGTGAGCGACTTTCTAAATTTAAACGTTGAGATGAGAAAACAATTAATATAATATATATTAATGAGTAAAACTGCAGTGCAATTCACCTGAATGTAGAATTAATTATTTCGATGAAATCCCCACATATTTTATCACCCAAATTGTAAATATTCAATGCACAATTTACCAGCAAAAAAGGTTAGCGAACTGTAATTCCGTTGCTGGTTTCAAAGGGCTCTTCTTTAGAAGCTTACCGATGGAGACACTGTTTTATCATCGGAGACACATATCTTCCCACCACCACGATGACGACTCTCTCTCTTTTTAGTATCGAGTATGACATTACGGAAAGACCGTGAGTAAAGCTACTTGTCATTTAGCCCTGCTCGGTGATTTCCTGTTTCTGTCGCGAACTCTACAAACACGAAGAAATAGCTGTATCATTCTCCGGAGCTGAACTTGACAGAATCCGAAGATATTTTCTAACAATTTCAACGTACAGTCAACATAAAATATTACAATGGTGAGCAAAAAATAATTGGCAAGAGTTTGATAAATGGACAAATATATCAATTCCAATTTGTAAAAATATCAGAGGTTATGTTTGTCATCTCGGAATTGTTTGTGTCCCGATTTTAGAGCAAACTCATTGAGTATGAGTTAATTTTCCGGTGATAAATATTTCATTGGCGTTGCAAATTATTTTCAGAGTTTTGGATTGCCTCCACTCAAAGCCACACCTACGACCAGTCCTGACGACTGTAGTATGCAGGATGGCGGGATGTACGGACTGCCAAATCCGATGGTGTCAGGGTGAGTGTCAATAAATTTCCCCATCGCTATTTTCCTTCCTCGTAGAGGAAGATTTGTTTTCGTAAATGTTTTTTTTTTCGAGATTTTCATGCCAGAGTCCTTAAAATGTTCCAAAAAGTCGAAAAATCAGTTAGCTGTAATTTTTGCCTTTAATTTCTGTAAATTTTCAACAATCAAACCAAAACTTGCTACACAATTGGCAAATTGGACAAGGCAATTTGGTATCGAGCTTGGAAAGAATCAACCTTACGGTTTAGATTTGATGATTGTTTGAATTTTACTAAATTCTAATTTTTTTTAATTTAAATTGCTTGTTTGCCGCAACTTTCGTTTGAAATACTTAGGAACATTTTAATTGTAACGCTTTTCATGATTTTCACACATTCGCAAGAGAAAACTTCCCCTATGAGGAAGACAGAATTAAGAAAGCACTGAGCACTGTCTATGGGTGGACGAAAATCATGATGCGCAAATTTCGAATTTGCACGCTTCTTTTTATTTGTATTGCATATTTGGAATTATTATGAGAAACAAAAAATGACACTGTGGAATTTTCAGGCTTGCTGCAACGAGACCAAAAGTAGGCTCTGTTCATCCCCTCGAGAGCTCCGAGCGCAATGTGAGTTATGAATAATTTTTTGCTGCACAAGCATGATTTATGAAATAATATTTATGCCCTGAATTTTCATGACCTCATATTCTATTGCAGTTCCACAAGAACAGACTGCAGAGGGAAATGGTAATGTTGCGAAACATTCAAGGGCTTCACGCACCGATGCGCCTCGCAATGGAACTCAAAGCTGCTGAAAAAATTGGCAGACTTCCGTTTCTTCATTCGTCCAAAATGATGACGGATGTAATTCTGGGACGAGATGAAGAAATTGGGTAAGACAAATGTCTCATTAATTTACGTTTTATTTTTATTTACATTAGGTACAATTATCTTCACTTTATTATCGATCTATCAGATTCGAAGATATTCTAAATACCGCCGAATTCAGGGAGCAGATGGGACAACCTCACGCCATTTTAGAGAAACATCTCGGTATTTTGTAGATTATGCCTTAAGTTTATCCGTATGCAAAAAATTAATTCGATGAATAATAGAAAGAATAAAAACAATGAATTCCTCTACGAAGTTTAGTTCTCCTTTACAAGATTCATTAATAAAATATCGTTAGTTATGACAGAGTTTTGTTATCGATGCTAAAAAAAAAATCTGATGTAAAATTAAAAAAATCAGGGATCTGGCCATACGAGATCGCCAATTCTTATTCTACAAATCTTTTTAACTTGTTGAATACTCGTCATAAGTTCACTCACGCGTGAATTTTTCAATCGCGCTTCAATTCCTGCAAGTATCGCCGGTACTCGATTCTCTCGAGCGCAAATTATGAAAGGAAATTGAAACTTCTCTTTGTATCTGCAATTAGATTAATTTCATAAGATGCATGCTTAGAAAATGGACATTATGCAAAAGGATTATAAATTTCAGCTCACAAATAGTTGAGATTATTTAGCATTTGACGTTCCTCTTTCGTCATTTTATCGATACCGGCGCTTCTCTGCTCATTTTCCGACTCGTGGGTCAATTTTCCTTCCTCGCACAATTTCCCTGCCAGATCTGGATGTTTGAGCAAAATGCACTCTTTCCCTGTAGAGCACTCATCGATATTAAATATTCATTGTTTTGGTATTATGCGGTACATATATATATATATACACATCTCTCACCACTATCCTCGAGCCCATCCAAATAATTGTCGAATGCTATTTTGAGATCTTCGACCCGTCTAAAAGGCCTTTGGGCAGCTACTTGCCTCGTCGCCTCGGGACAGTGTTCTAGCACATTGCCAAATAGCCATTCAAATTGTTCGATGGCCAGGGCGTTAACCTCACCGATACTTAGTATTCCCGTCGAAAGCATTATAATATTACCCTTAATAAATCTTCTGGAAGGAAAAATATTTTCTCAAGTAATGCCATTTACGAGAAAAATATGTTTGACTCGATTATGATTATTATTGTATTGCTGATTGTAGGCTGAAAAGAAGAATCTAGGGGGGGGGGAGTCTTCAATAAGTAATTATTTATTGTACTGCACATCGATTAAACGGTTGATCGTGCCTTAAAGATACTTTACCTCCATATTCCTAACCAATAGTTCCATTTGACTAAAATACTTAGCGATAGGATGAAAAAATGAAAAATTCAACCTTATTGACGCTATAAAAAATATAGATTTTAAATAACAGGAACGCTGATTGTTCAATAACCTTGTAACTTGTCACATGTAACAGGGAATCTCTTTATGGAAAGACAAAAAATTCGCGACTTTACATCAATTTTTCGTTTTTTTAAATATAAAAATTTAACTTGTAAAGAAAATCTTTAAGAAATTATGTATTCGGATAAATTAGTTCGTTTAATTTGTTACAAACATTAACAAAAAACTAATTTGCTAATAACTTTCTTGCATTATTATAAATGATCATTGTTCTTGATCTAACTCACGAGGGAGTAATGTGCAAATTTCGAATTTACACGCTTTTTGTGTTGGTAAAAGGAGAAATTTGTTAATTAGTAGCATATATTCCCTAGAAAGATTGCAATCAATCATAAAATGAAGAGAAGAAGAATTCATTACATGAAAATGTAAAAATAAAATCAACTTCGACTACTCCAACAATCAACTACAAAAAACGCGATCGCCCTGGTATTAAAATTGATTGCTCATCTTATATCTAGCAACGAACGATTTCCCGCACAAGTGAAACAATTACCATCGTTAAGAATTAAGTGAGGATTTTTTGTATGTGAAAATTCAGAGTAAATTATTACTCACTCGACTGTCCAACGGCCGATTCAGCGTAATTCTATAGCGAGAGGAGACTCCACGTTCGAGCGACACTTCGAATGAAACACAGACGCTGTAACTAAGAGTTCAAAAGATTATCTTCAATTATCAACGGATTCGTTTACGAAATTACAGAAATCCACCAATAATAAGTTTGAAACAATTTTCATAACTATTAAATGGAAAAAATTAAAAGATTTAAAAAAAGAAAAGCATTTCAGTGTTTATAGTCTCGGAGTGGAACCCGCAATATTTTTAAAATATTCTCCCCCCCCCCGGATCGTTCTACGGATATCTAGACTCGTTTTCAGAAGCAGTACATGTACCGGTAATGCAATTAGATATGAATGCAACAGGCATGTAATGACCAGAACCCCATTTGAAAAATCAAACGCAATCTTACATTACATTGCAGAATATTTCGTTATCTTTCCGATAATGAAGTTAATAGGTCTCGAAAGATTGAACTATATGCGTAGTTTCGTTTAAAAATTCAAATCGGTATTTCATCGAGAATATAAATTTTTCATTTTTGAAAAAACGAGAAAATAATGGTACTCAAAATACATCGGGTTACCAGCTAGTTAAATATTCGTTCATACTTATTGCACAGCAAGTGGTACATAATTTTCAATAAATTATTATTACAAGTCATATTGTGTGAACAGAAATCAGTTCCTGTACGACCGACTGTTGGTAAAAAAAGAGGCTCTACCTCGATTTTCTTGTATACCAGCAGCTGGTAAGGTCACGAACCGCCGGTAAAAAGTTAGGGTATTAAGAGGATGTGAAAGGTTTTGGCGAACTCCGATGGGGTCGGCATAGTAGTGAACGGGGCGCGCGCAACGAGTTACCATCTGTGCGTGCGCGCGTCACCGCAAGATGGCACTATACGCCATCGGCGTTTGGACAGACAAACCATTAGCGATCTTCGACTTTTATCTTTCTTTACAATGTTTCTGACTTCCCAGAAATACATATTGTAAAGAACGTCATCAAGAACAGGAATTTTGTGACGTCATAGTGACGTCATCAAGAACGAGAATTTTGTGACGTCATAGTGACGTCATCAAGAACATGAATTTTGTGACGTCATAGTGACGTCATCAACAACAAGAATTTTGTGACGTCATCAAGAACAGGAATTTTGTGACGTCATAGTGACGTCATCAAGAACAGGAATTTTGTGACGTCATAATGACGTCATCAAGAACAGGAATTTTGTGACGTCATCAAGAACAAGAATTTTGTGACGTCATAGTGACGTCATCAAGAACAGGAATTTTGTGAGGTCATAGTGACGTCATCAAGAACAAGAATTTTGTGACGTCATCAAGAACAAGAATTTCGTGACGTCATAGTGACGTCATCAAGAACAGGGATTTTGTGACGTCATAGTGACGTCATCAAGAACAGAAATTTCGTGACGTCATCGATAACAAGAATTTTGTGACGTCATCAAGAACAGGAATTTTGTGATGTCATAGTGACGTCTTCAAGAACGGGAATGACGTCACTATGACGTCACAAAATTCTTGTTTCTGATGACGTCACTATGACGTCAAAAAATGCCTGTTCTTGATGACGTCACTATGACGTCACAAAATTCTTGTTCTTCATGACGTCACTATGACATCACGAAATTCCTGTTCTTGATGACGTCACTATGACGTCACAAAATTCCTGTTCTTGATGACGTCACTGTGACGTCACAAAATTCTTGTTCTTGATGACGTCACTATGACGTCACGTTATTCCTGTTCTTGATGACGTCACTATGACGTCACAAAATTTCTGTTCTTGATGACGCAAGTGCAGGTGCGCATTTGTAAAAATTCAGCTCCCACCTCCTGTCAGATGAAGTTTTGAATTCTAAAAACACCTCGCGAAAGGGGGTCTCTGGCAGTTGATACCAAGAGGTTCCGCATTTTTAGGTATAAATACCGAATACGCCACCCCTTACGATTTCTTGCCAGCGCCTCCCCTCTCTCAAGGACGTTCTAAATGTGTAAATTTATACTTTTTTATGGTGAAAATAAAAAAAAAACATTCGGAAATGAAACACCCTGATGTATATATATATGTGTGCTAAAAATGTGGATAAAGCTATCGCGCATTCGTAAAATCCAAAGCGATCACCAACGAAGCCACGAAAAATTCCTTCAAACTCGAACAAACTCATTCGCAAAAGGATTTAACGAAAAAAAAAAAAAAAAACAGTGTCCCATCACTAACAATAGCGCAGAAAAATCAAAATAGGAAAAAGTAAAGTGAAAATGGAACAAGATAAAAATCAGTCATGGGATGATGTGTGAAGCTGGTCCGAAAGAGGTGCACGAGGGGTGCCCCGGTGAGGGGCTCGTGGTCATTCGGTTCGAGGAGCATCTCCCGTCCAGGAGCGGTCATTCTATGAAGAATTCCAGGATGCGCTGCCAAGAAGGACGACGTTTTATTACAGTTTTCATCCGCAGATTAGCCCCTTTGGAACCATCGATACTTCGATGCCCAGAAAACTTTATAGCCCCCGTCGTAAAAAGTATCTATTTGGTGTTTTCGTTCGGCCATACGCATAGCGAGAGACTCGGCGAGGGGCCGAGGAGGGGCTGGAGGAAGAGGCCAGTAAGACGAACAAAAAGTAGCACCGTTGAGTCCCGAATTTCTCGGTATATATGCGGATGACGCGCGAGAGAACCCTCTCTCTCTCTCTTTCTCAAGTAGCGTTCGCGTTAAAATCTCTTCCTCACTTCTCTACCTTTTATACGAGGCTCCAATCACGCACGATGTGCCGACTCTCAGCAGAATATCCTTTTTCATCCTTTCGCTCAAACTGGACACTCGAGGCGTTTTCTCCCTCGTTTCATCTCATTTCATCTCATTTTATCTCAATTCATCTAATTTCATCTCATTTCATCTCATTTCATCTCATTTCATCTCATTTCATCTCATTTCATCTCATTTCAGCTCATTTCATCTAATTTCATCTAATTTCATCTCATTTCAGCTCATTTCATCTCATTTCATCTCATTTCATCTCATTTCATCTCATTTCATCTCATTTCATCTCATTTCATCTCATTTCATCTCATTTCATCTCATTTCATCTCATCTCATCTCATCTCATTTCATTTCATCTAATTTCATCTCATTTCATCTAATTTCATCTCATTTCATCTCATTGATATGACATATACATATAGCCTCTAGTCGTTACTTTGAATTTTCGGCATTTTTTCATTTCGTTCTCTCGCTTCTTCGGTCGAACCAAACTATAGAACGAAACTATGCTCGTGTTTATCTCTTAAAAAAAAATCTCATATAAGTAATTGTGACGAGCGACTGAATGCGATTTTTGGGTTACCCTTTGGGCTGACTGGCAAGGTCATCATGGAATAGTCACCGTGCGGAGTATTGTGTGGGGATATTTCATCTAAAGTCTTCCAGTTACATTGTTTGCAGAGTTTTGATTGCATGAGTAAGAGAGAGAGAGAGAGAGAGAGAGAGAAAAAGAGAGAGAGAGAGAGAAAAAAAAAGAGAGAGAGAGAGAGAGAGAGAGATGCGAAGAAATGTTGGATGCCCGACGGGGTTGGTTCGGCGCCAGTAGAGGAGCATCTACAACGTGGTGTAAAAGTTGTTTCAGGGGTTTTCGAGAAAACGAAGAAGAGCAAGAAGTATTATATATATATAAAGAAGGAAAAGAAGGAGACAAAAGCGATAGAGCGAGAAGTGAAACTCGGTTGGCACAGAGAGCAGTTGGAGAGCTTTGGCGTCGCGAGAGATACGAACGAGGCGAAAGAGACGGCACGAGGGGGGTGGGCACAGCCGCGCCGGCGAATAAAGTGGTCTAGAAGGGTGGCCTGGGGTCGGACATCGATCTGGTAGTTAACTCTAGGGCACCCATGGGACTCGTTGCCACCTTCGCGAATGCCCGTTCCAGCATCCATACGATTCACTACCGTCGGTTATCCTGTGTGGCCACTCACATAAACCGCATTACACGTTTTTACTCTCGTATTTATGTACGATCTAACGAGAGCCCCATTGCCAAGAGAATTTCTAGCTCTCTCTCTCCTGCTCTCTCTTGCTTTTTTCTTCCAACTTGCATGTGGCTCGCTCGAAACTATCGCCTCTTTCATTCACGATAAATTTTCTCCTACTGTCCTATCCAAACAGTTTCCATTTAAATTACTACCCAAACTTTGAATAAACTCTGAGCTGATTTGCAAATCGTTCGATTTTGTTTGTTTTTTTTTTCTCACGGAGAACTTTAAAGCATTTTTAAAAAAAGTTTCGATCCAACCCACACATCCAGCAGAATTCACTGAATTACATCTCGAAAACAATTATTTATCAGAGTTACATTTAAGAATTTTATCGAAATTTTTATCCAAAGGCAGGAGGAGAGTGTTGGAAAAAAAGTTTCTACCAGGTAAGAAACCATTTCTGGGCAAGAAAATGTTATTTACGTAATATGTAAGGATTTAGCTTCGATCAGAATTAATGAAACTACAAATAATTGCTAAAGGACTGAGGCATCAGCCATAAATTCTTTTAACCCTAAATGTTGATAATAACATTATTGGGCAAGAAATCCTTACGGAATATGTAAGGATTTAGCTTCGATCAGAATTAATGAAACTACAAATAATTGCTAAAGGGCTGAGGCATCAGCCATAAATTCTTTTAACCCTAAATGTTTATAATAAAATTATCAATTTTTAATTTTTATTTGATTTCTAATCGTAAGAAATAATTTTCATTTAAAAGAAAATGACATCCCAAAAAAGATATTTATCAAAATTACGTTTAAGAATTTTATCGATTTTTTAATCCAAAGGCAGGAGGAGAGTCTTGGAAAAAAAATTCTACCAGGTAAGAAACCATTTCTGGGCAAGAAAATGTTATTTACGTAATATGTGAGGATTTAGCTTCGATCAGAATTAATGAAAATGTACAAATAATTGCTAAAGGACTGAGGCATCAGCCATAAATTCTTTTAACCCTAAATGTTTATAATAAAATTATTAATTTTTAATTTTCATTTGATTTCTAATCGTAAGAAATAATTTTCATTCAAAAGAAAATGACATCCCAAAAAAGATATTTATCAGAATTACATTTAAGAATTTTATCGAAATTTTTATCCAAAGGCAGGAGGAGAGTCTTGGAAAAAAAAAATCTACCAGGTAAGAAACCATTTCTGGGCAAGAAAATGTTATTTACGTAATATGGAAGGATGCTTCGATCAGAATTAATGAAAGTGTACAAATAATTGCTAGAGGACTGAGGCATCAGCCATAAATTCTTTTAACCCTAAATGTTTATAATAAAATTATTAATTTTTAATTTCCATTTTATTTTTAATCGCGTAAGGACTAATTGTCATTTCAAAGAAAATGACATCCCAAAAAAGATATTTATCATAATTACATTTAAGAATTTTATCGAAATTTTTATCCAAAGCCAGGAGGAGAGTCTTGGAAAAAAAATTCTACCAGGTAAGAAACCATTTCTGGGCAAGAAAATGTTATTTACGTAATATGTAAGGATGTAGCTTGGATCAGAATTAATAAAATTGCTAAAGGACTGAGGCATCAGCCATAAATTCTTTTAACCGTAAATGTTTATAATATAATTATTAATTTTTAATTTTCATTTGATTTCTAATCGTAAGAAATAATTTTCATTCAAAAGAAAATGATATCCCGAAAAAATTATTTATCAGAATTACATTTAAGAATTTTATCGAAATTTTTATCCAAAGGCAGGAGGAGAGTCTTGGAAAAAAAAATCTTCCAGGTGAGAAACCATTTCTGGGCAAGAAAATGTTATTTATGTAATATGTAAGGATGTAGCTTGGATCAGAATTAATAAAATTGCTAAAGGACTGAGGCATCAGCCATAAATTCTTTTAACCGTAAATGTTTATAATAAAATTATCAATTTTTAATTTTCATTTGATTTCTAATCGTAAGAAATAATTTTCACTTCAAAGAAAATGGCAATCTGAAGAATGGACACTAGTCTCTTTAAAAACCGTATCAAACTAATTTTAAAAATGACCTTTTGGACCATCATTTTGAATGGAATTGAGTGTAATTTAGCGTAACTGATTTTAATTGGTTAAATGATTTTTCTAATGAACGAAACGAGATTTTTCAGATGATTTTCCGACGCCATATCGAAGTGGACGAAAAACTTGAAGCAATTTTATACCTTTATAGCGCTGATTAGAGTTAACGAAATAAATCTAAAATCATGCCTATATATATATATATATATATATAAGGAGGTCACAAAGAGGAGGAAAAGTTCATCACCAATGGTGATATCAAAATATTCAACGCTAAAAAAAAATATTATTAAACGTAATGTCGTATATTTTGAAATCTATTATATAATAGTGCGATCACAAATCGTCGTAAATCGTAATATAGTCCTGAAGATCAAATAATATTACACTATTATAATTATTACGAATATAATAACTTACGACTGCTTACGCCAGCTTGTACCTATTTACAACAGATATTTCGAACAATTTAAATGCACGTGAGATTTGTTTTTTTTTTTTCGTTTTTTTTGTTTTCAATTTAATTACAAAATGAATTTTCGCTTTGACGAAAAGCATCGTAAATCCAATGTCGACGAGAATTACTATTACTAGTGTGTGTATTTTTCATATATATATATATATATATATATATATATATATATATATATATACTATACAGGGTGTATTGTATACGTATCTCTAATTTTACTATTTTTTCTGTATATACTAAACGTATATATATATATATATATATATAATATCGAGTGAAACCGCATTACGATACGCTCAAGGCACTCGGCATCTTCATCGCTATTACTCTCGCCCACTGACGCATTATTAATTTACAATTTTTTTTATTTTTACATTTATCAAATCGCACATACTGTATTTTTTTTTTTTTTTTTCACTTTTTTTTTTCACGTTTTTTTTCCACGTTTTTTTTTTATTTTTTAATATCTCATCGTAGCTAATTCTCCGGTGGTGTCATGTCAATTTTAACGGAGCGCGGCGATCAAATGCTCGAGCAAACATCTCTAGGTAAGTCACTGTGTTAGCGTAGCTTATCGGGTGCTGGTGCGAACGCTTTGTGCTTATTTCAAAATCTCCAGCCTCAAACTCGTCATCGTCACCGCACATCTTCTTTTTTTAATTTTTTTGTTTTTTTTTTAATAAAAAAAAAAAAAGCCCGAGCTGTAGCGATTATACAGCCACAGGAAAGAAGACAAAAAAAATCACAAATACGCACTAAAATTTCAATTAACAGCAGCAGTGATACGTACGAGATGAAAAAAAAAACGGTGAATATCGCGCGCACTCTCTGTCTCTTTTTTTTTTCGTCGATTAAGGCATGTTCCGTACATATATATATATATATATATATATATATATATATATATATATATATATATATATATACACATAAATAATATCTATATATTTTTGTCGTTTTTTTTTTCCTTTTACGTATCTAGTTTCCTTGTATATTACAAGATCTCGGATAATGGTGGCAATCTGAATACGCCTCCGAGATTAGGAACGAAATGTTGGAGGAATTAAAAAATAAACACTAGCAAGGTTTTTTTTTTTTTTTTTTTTCTTCTTTATCGTAATTTCTATTTATCGTAATTTTTTACTCCTCCAATCATTTTTGTCCCTCGTCTCGACGTCCATTATTTTTATAAAGTATTTTACTTACACGTCTAACACAACCGTGAATAACATTTTTTTTTTTTTATTACTTTAATTTTAACGCCCAAGGGCCGGTGAACTTGGCTCGTTTTTTTTTTTTTTTTCATTATCAAAACTTTGATGTTCCCTCGAAATATTTTTTTGCCACGAAATTTAATGCTACTTGCTGGAGAATATTATTCGTAATTTAAAATTTGACGAGGAAAAAAAAAAAGTTTGGGTGTACAAAGACGTGTGCGTAGGTTCGAGCGCCGATGATTTAAAAAAAAAATTAGAACTTTGCAGGTCATCGAGAAAATCGAAAAAAAAAATCTCGATCGACTGTCAATCATGATGAGTTTTTATCGCGAGCTCGGATTGACAGAGAATACGATTGGATCAACGAGACAGGGAATTCGAAAAAATCCAATTATTCCGCGAGCGAAATTTCGCCGAAAAATTTTCAACTTTGACCTCTTGCCGATTTCCCGATCCAAACTCATCATTGATCGTTCTAACTGCGACGTTTTTAATTACGTAATATACCGTCACTTTATTCATTGCGCCCGCGCAACAGGAGCTTTGATAGCAATTTTTTTTTTCCTTGTTTTATTATTTAAAAAAAAGTTCAAAGTTCAAAAAAATGTTGGAAATTTTGATTTTTTTATAAAAATTTTATAATTTGATTTAAAAAAAAAAATCTTTACGAATGTACTGCGGTGGACAACGGATTTTTAATTATTCCGAGGCTGTCATTATACATCTCGAGGGAAAAACAACGTCAGCCATAGTTCACGATAAAGCTAATTAGGTAAATAATAATAATATTTAGATAACTATATCTATACATACGAAAAAACATCAATGGAGGGATTGACTGTATGGTACAAAAAAAATGAACGATATCGTATAATGAGAGAAACGAAAAACGAACAAACAAAACAACAAGAAGCTCGCGAATATATCGAGCGTCGTTTTTAAGCAATTTAATATACAGGCGAAAAGTAATCACGTCAAGAATTTTTCCCTTTTTCGCATATCAGGCAAATTCTGTCAAGTCAGCCCTTTTTTTTTCAAATTTTTCAAATGTTTCTCGTAATCTACCAGCTTGAGATAAATTTTGCGAATTTTTTCATATTTTTAAATCCACTTCTCGCTCGTGTATATATATATATATATATATATATATGGCAAATTTATATGTTGGAATGGATAAATTGCACAATAAAGTACCGAGAAAGCTAATTTTAGCCAACGTTTTTAACGGCAGTTTCAACAATGATAACAATAAAATTGTAACAAATGATTGACGTTGAAGAATTTTTTTCGAATTCATGCAGAGCATAAAAAAAAAATTGGCATTTCCGCAGTTCAGAATAAATCATAAAAAATTTAAGTAAAATAAAAAATTATCAACGGATAATCGATGATTTAATCGGGAAACGATTCTCATGTCTAATTACACAGGCAAATACATTATTGGCCGTTATATCTGTAGATAATTTTTCATTTAAAAAATGTTTAACTGAATACGATTTATTTACCACTGAACTATCGAGATGCTCACACTGCCAATTTTTCCATGGAGTCTCCACACATTCCTGAAATTCTCCTAAAATTCCCGGGCTAATCGAAGATATTTATCGAGAAAAAAAAAAAGAATTTCAATTTCGTCGTGTAGAAAATGCTGTTAAAAATATTGATGCCAATTACTGTTGGATTTAAGAACTCGTAAAAAATCGTTTTTATTTTATCACTTTGTTTTTCCAACTTACCCTTTCCAACAAATACAAATTTTGAATTAAATGCAACCAAGGGGTAGATGGATTTAAAAATCTGAAAAAATTCGTTACGAGCAGGCAACTGATGAGAAAAATTTGTGAAGTTAAAAAAAAAAAATGGCTGACTCGTAGAGAAATTATTAATGTTCTCTCTTCTTCTCTATGCACAAAGTTATATCGAGACCCTCGTGAAAAACAAAAAAAAAAGAGTTCGAGGGAGAAAAATTTTGAAATATACGTAAAAACTTATTTCTTATTTACAATTATTTACGCAAAAAAATTTCGATCTATGTACAAAAGAAAAGCATCGGAATTTCTCTCAGTAAATCTGGCTAATTTTGCAGCGATGCTGGGCACATTATCTTCCTTTTTTTTTTTTTTTTTTTTTATAAGAATATCTCTGCTGCGGTAATTCGCCAATATAACGGGTGTCAATTTTAAAACTGGCAAGGATTAAAAATCGTCGAATTTCTCAGTGGAGTTACGAAAGAACGAGGAATCGTAATTTTCGAAAAAAGAATTTGGGTTAATGAAAGAGAAATATACCTAGAGGACAATTTAACGACGGATATTGTGGTGTGATTTGTTGGAAGAAAAATAAGAATAAGAAAAAAAAAATCCTTGTACAAACGGCGATTAAGGTGTTTGATATCGCGTCACGGAATAAATTTCCTGAATTTATAATATTTCTCGTTGCCAAAAATAACTCTCGACGACGAGACGCGGATATATTTTTTTTATTTTCTTTTTTCTCGAACGTGTCACACGCACATATAACAAGAGCGTCCATCGCTCAATAGACTCTCGCGGTTATCTCAATTGTTTTTTTTTTTTCGTCGCATCGACCCTGGCAAGCTTTTCAAAATTACCGAAGAAATTTGTCAGCGTAAAAAAAGGGAAGAAAAAAAAGCACCAAATAAGAAGAAGATTTCTCGTATCGTTCAGGAAAAAAAAAAAAAAAGTTTCCTCCTTCCGTAGTTTGGCTCACGAAGAGTTTTGAATGGTCAGAAAAGAAAGGTCGAGAGACGGAGTTTCGTCCAGGGAAAAATTTCTGCTGGAGTGAGAGAGGATCTCTTTTTTTTTTTTACGGGGATTCCCCGGGGTACAAGAAATCGTAGTTGTCGTTGAATTTTTTGGATTCGAATCAGAGACCAATTTCCGGTCAGCCTTGACTCGACCAGCAGCAATTTGGCTGCTCGTGATTGTTGCACGTTATCTCTGGACTCTCCTCGTTCGGTCACAATCCTAAAACCGCGTGGGAATGAGCATGTTGATGATTATGAGCGTGAATCGACGATGCCGGATGCCCGCCGAGCGTCCCGACGCCATGATGCAATGGCGGCCCCAGACTGAGTGGCGGCGAGCCGCCATTGTGCGCCATTAGTCCACCCAGCATCCCGCTCATACCACCGAGTGCTGCCAGACTGGCCATTCCACCGGCACCCGCACCCACCATCTCCCCCGGCTTCATGTCCTTATGCTCCAGCTCTTCTCGCTTCTTCGATTGCTTTCTCTCCTTCGCTCGACGATTTTGAAACCATATCTTCACCTTGAAAATTAATTTGAAAAAAAACAAAAACTATAAAAATTAATGAATACGAACGTTTTACGAAATTTTTTTCATCGTTATTGCTCTGAGAGAATCGAGAACGTATCGTTGAAATTTATTGAATTAAAAGAGATGGTCATATCGTCTGTTTATTTAAAAATGGCGCCCATTTTAAATATCTCCTATATATTTACGTTTTTACCAAAAATCGCCAACACCATATACAATTTTATACCTTTAAATTTTATACCTTTAAATTTTATACCTTTAAATTTTATACCTTTAAATTTTATACGTTTTTCATGATAATCTTTAAACCATATCTTCACCTTGAAAATTAATTTGAAAAAAAACAAAAACTATAAAAATTAAAGAATACGAACGTTTTACGAAATTTTTTTCATCGTTATTGCTCTGAGAGAATCGAGAACGTATCGTTGAAATTTATTGAATTAAAAGAGATGGTCATATCGTCTGTTTATTTAAAAATGGCGCCCATTTTAAATATCTCCCATATATTTGTGTTTTTACCAAAAATCGCCAACACCATATACAATTTTATACCTTTAAATTTTATACGTTTTTCATGATAATCTTTAAACCATATCTTCACCTTGAAAATTAATTAAAAAAAAAACAAAAACTATAAAAATTAAAGAATACGAACGTTTTATGAATTTTTTTTCATCGTTATTGCTCTGAGAGAATCGAGAACGTATCGTTGAAATTTATTGAATTAAAAGAGATGGTCATATCGTCTGTTTATTTAAAAATGGCGCCCATTTTAAATATCTCCTATATATTTGTGTTTTTACCAAAAATCGCCAACACCATTTTATACGTTTTTTATGATAATCTTAAAAACAGTTTAAAAAATCCAACACAAAAAAGGGTATTGGCATGCTTAAAGTATAATTAATATATATACATGTAAAACATGCTGATTTCAACAGCAATTAACTCAAGCTTGGAATGGTCCATCTCTCTGGAATATAACAGACGTTCTGATAAAATTATCATCAAGACGTGAATAAAATTTCAAAAATGTCACCTCGCTCAAATTACCTTAAGAGTATATGCTCTGATCTTTTTGCAAAAAATAATGAGGTTCAATGGAAAACGGAAAAATTAAACTCGAATTCTAATTTATTTATCAATATATTGTTCTTAATTCTATATGAAAATATCAAAATAATCAAATTGAGAAAAAAAATTATTAATCAAAATTTCAATAATTATTTCGAGTTTCTTACCTGTCTTTCCGAGAGTGCAAGATTCGCTGCGAGTTCGGCTTTACGCCTGATCGTGATGTAACGACTGTAATGAAACTCTTTCTCAAGCTCGAGCCTCTGATGATCCGTGTAAACAACTCTGTATTTGTCTTTCGTTCGAGTCTTTCCTGAAAATTTTAACATTCAATTAAACATTCAAATAATACATATTATTGAACAAAAAACATTATAAAAAATATGAGGCATTCTATGAATTTTAAAGCAGCTCAAACCCTCACCATTTTTTTTTTTTTTTTTGCAGCCTTGTAATTTTTTTATTATCAAACAATATTTATTAGGAGTGTCTGTGACTTTTTGCAGATTTTTTTTCGGTAGCCATTTTCAAAATTGAAAGTAAGAAATAGAAAAAAAAAAAAAAACGAAAAAACTAATTTTTCTATTGTCCCGAGTAAATCCACCAGCAAATGAACGTTTACTAAATCCTTCTTAAAATCATCTTAAAACCAAAAATGTTATGTTTAGAATCGTTTTTTTATCTGTCCCATAGATTTTGAGATACATTTAGTTGAAGCGAGGATTCTCGTTTTTCCAATATTAAAAAATTCTGAAAAAGGGCTCGCCGGATAATCATGCAAAAAAATAATAATAAGTTTGATAATAAAAAAATTATAGGACATAAAAATTCGGGAGGATTTTCACTTGGGTGAAAATGTGTAGAATTCCTCATATCGTTAAAAAAAAATCCTCCAACTTAATTATACTTTGCTTAGAAGTTTTCGTTCATTAGGCCAATTTATTTACTGCTCAGGCATTAACATTCAGAGACATTAACAACAGAAAATTTACTAAAATTTACAGCTAAAACAAAAATGGCCGAAATCTCCCGAAAATCGGTAATTTTAATTTTGTTTAGTACAGAATTTGTTCGTGTTAAAATTTTTTTTAATATTTTGAATCGAAGCTTCATTCAAAACCAAAAATGTTATGTTTAGAATCTTTTTTTATCTGTCCCATATATTTTGAGATACATTTAGTTGAAGCGAGGATTCTCGTTTTTCCAAAATTAAAAAATTCTGAAAAAGGGCTCGCCGGATAATCATGCAAAAAAATAATAATAAGTTTGATAATAAAAAAGTTACAGGACATAAAAATTAGGGAGAATTTTCACCTGGGTGAAAATGTGTAGAATTCCTCATATATCTACTCGTTAAAAAAAAAAATTCTCCAACCTCTACATCAATGATTAAATAAATAATATAAAAATGAACAAATACATGCAAAAATGGGACATACGAATCATCTGTAAATTCAAGGATAGCAAAATTAAAAAGTCACTTCGTTATCGCCAAAAAAATGATTATCTATCAAAATATCAAATTACGAAAATTTTAAACATTCCAATGCCAGCAATTTTCCCTCGAAATTATACGACACGAGGATATTATAGTGTATGAGGAAAGGAAAAAAAAAATAGATTTTTATCCAGCGCGGCGTGCATGCACGATAACACGCATTATCATAAGATACACGAAAACACGCGAGCCCCGTCGTCGCGTCGCCTCTCGGTCCCGAGCGCGCGCTAATTAAACTCTTTGATAAGCGCACTTATGCAGAGAGCAAAGGAGGGAGAAAAACACGGCCACGCCAGAGAGTAAAGATTGGCATTAAAATTGAGAGTTACAGAAAAAAAATGTGAGAGTGAAATTTTCACTAACTTAATTTAATTTTTCCATAAATAATTTATTATAAAAAATTTCTTTGCTTTTTTTATATTGCTTGGAAAATAAAATATATCGAGTATCTGAATGAATTAAAAAAATTTACCACCCAAATCTTTTATCGAATGAATGAAAAAAGAAAAAAAAAAAATCGAAATTTCATTAATTGACGTAAAATTAAGTCTTGAATAAAAAAAAATTAACTCTTAATACAAGAAATTTTCTCACCAATTACGCAAGAAACGAATAAAAATAATGCTAATAAAATTATAAAAATATTTATTGCCATTCGAAACGAGGCAATAGAAAATTGAATTTTTATCAAAAAAAAAATACATTTTTCTATCTCTAATGAGCATTTTTATATATCATTCGGTATCACTAAAAACAGATAAAAATAATTTAAATAAAGGATAACCGGAGGGCTCACACAGTTTTTTTATTCCTCATAAACCAAAAGACGCGAACTCGTAAAACGAAAATGAGTGAAAGTTCATTTTCAAGTCTCATGGATGCTGATAGAAGAAATACCTAAGAAAAATTAAGACGTGTAAAAGTAGCGATTGAGTAGGACATTACAACTCACAAATACATACATCGTCGATATATGGTGGCAAAAGTGCTGTTGACGATGATGACGAGATGCGCTGGCATTTTCTCGCATCGCATCTCAAGTCCATTATATTTTTCGTATATACATATATATACATATATACATATATATATGTACATATATCCATATATATACATATGTATACATGTATATATAAATATACATATATACATATATATATATATATATAATTGCTCAACGATCACGACGCCGAGGAGGGAGGCAGACCGAGCAAGAGAGAGGGAGAGAGAGAGAGTTGTACAGCACGATTAGATAAGGCCACGGGGCGGTGAGATCAAAGGCGGACGCGCTAATCCACCACTCCTCGATAACTCTCGCGCTACGAGAGAGAGAGAGAGAGAAGGAGAGAGAGAGAGAGAGAGAGAAGGAGAGAGAGAGAAGGAGGGAGAGAAGGAGAGAGAGAGAAGGAGAGAGAGAGAGAAGGGGAGAGAGAGAGAGAGAGAAGGAGAGAGAGAGAGAGAGAGAGAGAGACCTTCGTAGAGAACCGGTAAAGTCTCGCGCATCACTGGAGCCCACACACTATATATATACAGGTATGTATAAAGTAATACATTTTTTTCTCAACGCGATCTCGACGCAGAAACCCACAAATTGATGCCCAGTGTCCGTTTACTGTCGTATCTCGCGTTATTCTCGATGAATTATTCTCAACTAAAGTCACAGACTCAATACAAAGGACAAAAAGTGCATGACTCACGACTAGAAAAACCAGCCAGTGGCTAAATTTGCACGTGAAAGTTGCTATATATAGACACATATGCATGTGTATATAGATATAGCTATGGGTGCTGCCGAATTCATCTTAAATCGTTAGCTTTCGTTTTAATTTTTTTTTTCGGTTCAGCTGCTGGTACCGATGATGTCAGAATTCGACGAAAAAATAATTATCGTAGTTAATTTTTTTGGAAATGGGACAAATATTAAATTCGAAATGTTTAAGAGTGAAGAAAATTCTGTTGGGCTATCAGCGAATGAGCATTCGTGTGATGGGCGATGGTTTGGGTCGATGGAAGTTTGTGTGATTTTTTTTTTTTTTTTTTAAGGGGTTTGCCATCACGCTCAGTGGGAAAAAATATGTCAGTTTGGAGTTGTAAATATTTTTTAATTTTTCGTAAAATGAATTATTTTCCATTCTACGATAATTTTTTTCGTAATAATCGAGGATCAACAATTTACGCAGTTAGGTCGCAAATTTTCCTACCCTCATTTCAACTCGATTTTTAATGATTTTTTAAGTGCTTGGATGATCACAAAAATGAAGAAATTATAAGTTAGTAAAAAGAATGAAAAAAAAATTTGGCCCTCATTTGACGTGGTAAAAAGCTTTTAGCTCAGTAAAAAATTATTCTACCACTTAAAAAAAAATTAAAAAAATACAAGTCTAAAAATATTTAGATTCGCAGAATGAGGAGAGAATTTTTTATTAATAATAAAAGAGACAACAAGAATGAGTCCTCGTGATTAAAAAATAATTTACACACATCGTGGGTGTAAGTGTGTGTGAGAGAGAGAGAGAGAGAGAGAGAGAGAGAGGGGTGATTGCACCCGCAACCTTGTCGCAAAGCCTATTTCGAGAACGAGTTCGTTGGATATCAGAAAAGAGCTTTAGGGATTTAGGCGAAGTTACTTTGATCATGACCGCTCGAATGCGGACCCGCGAAGAGAAACGTTATATATATATAGGCAGCCGGCTGCACGGCTTACCGTCTATCTCCCACACCTCCTGATCGATAAGCCAAAAGAGGAATATATAGATCCAGCACGAGGAACGATCACATATATTTGAGTTCGAAAACAAACATGACCTTCGGTGAAAGAACGAACGAGGAAGTCGAAACGTGCAAAACGTCAAATGCCATTGTTATATATATATATATATATATATATATATATATATATATATATATATATATATATATATGTGTGTATATACATATATATATCCATATATATACATACATATATCCATATAATACATATATATATATATATATATATATACATTATTTATATACGGATATAGATACGCACGATCACGATCGATTGATTAAAGATGAGACCCGAGTGCATGAAGACGCAGCTGATCGTCCGATATCAACGGTCCCAACTTCCATTGTACATATATGAGGGTTTTCAGGCCAAAGTTTTCATTGCGAAAAAAAAAAAACAAAAAACACACGAAACAAAAGTTTAAGCATAATTTACGAATCAGAAAAAATTCTCGAACATTCCGTGTGTGAGACATGAAATTTTCTTGAGTTATATCCCATGAACGAGCTTCATATTTGAGAAAACTTAAAATAAGTCGTGGAAAAAATTAAATGAACGATATAAAAATATAAAAAATATGAATGGGTCTGGAGACATGAGTAGTTACGGGGTTGCAGTTTTATATATGCCAGTCAATGTGCTCGTGTATGCCAACCCAAACATTTATATTTGGCAGAATTGTAAATGGCGAAATTTTCATCCCGATGGCCATTTAACTCGAATAAATACTATTTGGTACATTTTTTAAATAAAATCAAATATATTAAATGAAAGATAATTCAGTTGATTGAAATAACATTTATATTTGGCAGAATTGTAAATGGCGAAATTTTCATCCCGATGGCCATTTAACTCGAAAAAATACTATTTGGTACATCGAATAATATTTTTTTAGTACCCTTTTTGAGATTAACCCTCTCGACTAAATTCATAGCGTTGGGTTAACCACAGATAAGCTACGCTTGCACACACTCCTCAGGAACTTTTGGCTCTCGATATTTATGATTCGGAAACTTCTGTGAGCTGCGAAAAAAAAAATATCCCGAGACTGAGTTGACGTGGATAACGAGATGAGTCGTTTGACGAGAGGCTAACCCCGTGGAATATGAATGGGTCTGGAGACATGAGTAGTTACGAGGTTGCAGTTTTATATATGCCAGTCAATGTGCTCGTGTATGCCAACCCAAATATTTATATTTGGCAGATTAACCCTCTCGACTAAATTCATAGCGTTGGGTTAACCACAGATAAGCTACGCTCGTACACACTCCTTAGGAACTTTTGGCTCTCGATATTTATGATTCGGAAACTTCTGTGAGCTGGGAAAAAAAAATATCCCGAGACTGAGTTGACGTGGATAACGAGATGAGTCGTTTGACGAGAGGCTAACCCCGCGGAATATGAATGGGTCTGGAGACATGAGTAGTTACGAGGTTGCAGTTTTATATATGCCAGTCAATGTGCTCGTGTATGCCAACCCAAATATTTATATTTGGCAGATTAACCCTCTCGACTAAATTCATAGCGTTGGGTTAACCACAGATAAGCTACGCTTGCACACACTCCTCAGGAACTTTTGGCTCTCGATATTTATGATTCGGAAACTTCTGTGAGCTGGGAAAAAAAAATATCCCGAGACTGAGTTGACGTGGATAACGAGATGAGTCGTTTGACGAGAGGCTAACCCCGTGGAATATGAATGGGTCTGGAGACATGAGTAGTTACGGGGTTGCGGTTTTATACATGCTCGTCAATGTGCTCGTGTATGCCAACCCAAATATTTATATTTGGCAGATTAACCCTCTCGAGTAAATTCATAGGGTTGGGTTAACCACAGATAAGCTACGCTCGTACACACTCCTTAGGAACTTTTGGCTCTCGATATTTATGATTCGGAAACTTCTGTGAGCTGGGAAAAAAAAATATCCCGAGACTGAGTTGACGTGGATAACGAGATGAGTCGTTTGACGAGAGGCTAACCCCGTGGAATATGAATGGGTCTGGAGACATGAGTAGTTACGGGGTTGCGGTTTTATACATGCTCGTCAATGTGCTCGTGTATGCCAACCCAAATATTTATATTTGGCAGATTAACCCTCTCGAGTAAATTCATAGCGTTGGGTTAACCACAGATAAGCTACGCTTGCACACACTCCTCAGGAACTTTTGGCTCTCGATATTTATGATTCGGAAACTTCTGTGAGCTGCGAAAAAAAAAATATCCCGAGACTGAGTTGACGTGGATAACGAGATGAGTCGTTTGACGAGAGGCTAACCCCGTGGAATATGAATGGGTCTGGAGACATGAGTAGTTACGGGGTTGCGGTTTTATACATGCTCGTCAATGTGCTCGTGTATGCCAGTTGCGAGGGTGGCCAAGCCTCGAAAACTCGAACTATATACGCCGAAGAGCAAAGCGACGAGGGAACGAGAAGAAACGGGACTCCCGGGACTCGTTGCCACCCCATTACACAACGAAAGAGAGAGAGATAGCGATATAGCTTTTTTGCCCTTCCATTTCGCGTGTTTCTCGCAGCAGTTCGTCGCGGGAAAAACTAGCAGGGAAGAGAGGAACAAAACGGAGGAGCAGCGCGTGCCCTGATTTCGTTTCAACCCCCAATTTCGTACACCCCCTCTCACAGTGTCTCAAATGCTAACGCTCGCGGTTCTATACATGTATATTGTATACATATATATATATATATATATATATATATATATATATACATATATATCCATATATATACATATATATACATATATATATATATATATATATATATATATATATATATATATATATATATATATATATCTCAGTCCCGGAAGGTACGATTCGTCAACCGCATCACAATTACCGTTCCATTGTGCCATACCACATTTGTATATATTCCCTCTCGCGCTATAATAAATATCATATCATTCCTTATCCTTTCCACCCCCGTTTCAAAATATTCCCCTTCACAGATTCGACCAATTTTTTATTTATTTTCGTATAATGGTTCAATTTGAGTGTCTTATCGAGAAAGACGATAATTGTTAAGAACAAGAAAAGGGGAATATACCGATATTTATTAATTCATAAATCCGTCCACTAATTATACAAAATTCAAAATTTATCTTTATATTTATTAGTTGGAAACGAATAGATGAAACTAAAAAAAAAAAAAAAACACGTTAATTTTTTCCCACCGGACTATGCAGTACGTTTGAAATTTTTTTTAGAGCCAAAAAATAATCTGGAAAATCCATAACGATGCAATTTACAAAAATCTCCAAAACTGTGTCACCTAGAGGCAAAATCAGGCTAAATTTTTTTCAACCTAAGAATAATTGCATCCATTGAAATTTGCTAAACAAATCTGTGATGGGACATGAAAAAAATATTTGTACGTCCAGGGCGAGATGACGATTTTGGGGATGAGAATTTTTTACTCAAGGTGGAAAAGTATAAATTTAAAAAAATATCGAAAATTTGAAAGCAAATGCGAGGCGAGATGACGAGTTTGTGAATGAGAATTTTTTACTCAAGGTGGAAAAGTATAAATTTAAAAAAATATCGAAAATTTTTAAATAAATGCGAGGCGAGATGACGAGTTTGTGAATGAGAATTTTTTACTAAAGGTGGAAAAGTATAAATTAAAAAAAATATCGAAAATTTGAAAATAAATGGTCCTTCTGACCCAACAGGTTAAAGGTAACGTCTGTATAATAAGGTGGCGAAGAATTGAGAGACCAAACTATAAAACAGTAGTCGGAATTTTTCTGTCCTACAATTTGGAGGATTGAGACTTGAAGCCTCGAAAATGGTTTTTGGCAGACTGCATAGAAAAAGAAAAAGAAGAAGAAGAAGAGTGAGTTACCTGCGAAGCGGGAGTCGCGACATTGCCTTTTGTTCTCTCAAATATTATATACTACTGGCCTAGAAAACTCGCACCGACATTGTAGTGTAAACCTCCCCTTAACAACGTTTCTCGTCCATTTTTCTTCTCTCTCTCTCTGAGATGCTATACTTAATTTTATGACTCCTTTTGGACGTGCGGACTGCCACGTTGACGGCGCGGCGGACACTTTATTGGTGAGCTTAAGCGCTCTTTCTCTCTCTCTCTCTCTCCCTGCCTCTCTCTCTCTCTCCCTGCCTCTCTCTCTCTCTCTCTGTCTCTCTCTCTCTCCCTGCCTCTCTCTCTCTCTATCTGTCTCTCTCTCTCTCCCTGCCTCTCTCTCTCTCTCCCTACCTCTCTCTCTCTCCCTGCCTCTTTCTCTCTCCCTGCCTCTCTCTCTCTCCCTGCCTCTCTCTCTGTCTCTCTCTCCCTCCCTGCCTCTCTCTCTCTCTCTCTATCTGTCTCTCTCTCTCTCTCCCTGCCTCTCTCTCTCTCTCTCTCTCTCTCTCTCTCTCTCTCTCTCTCTCTCTCTCTCTCTCTCTCTCTCTCTCTCTCTCTCTCTCTCTCTCTCCCTCCCTGCCTCTCTCTCTCTCCCTGCCTCTCTCTCTCTCTCTCTGTCTCTCTCTCTCTCGCCCTGCCTCTCTCTCTCTCTCTCCCTGCCTCTCTCTCTCTCTCTCTCTCCCTGCCTCTCTCTCTCTCTCTCTCTCTCTCTCTCTCTCTCTCTCTCTCTCTCTCCCTGCCTCTCTCTCTCTCTCCCTGCCCCCCTCTCTCTCTCTCTCTCCCTGCCTCTCTCTCTCTCTCTCTCTCCCTGCCCCTCTCTCTCTCTCTCTCTCCCTGCCTCTCTCTCTCTCTCTCTCTCTCTCTCTCTCTCTCTCTCTCTCTCTCTCTCTCTCTCTCTCTCTCTCTCTCCCTGCCTCTCTCCCCCCCCCTATCTCTCTCTCACTAACACACACACACACACACTATATTTATTTTTTCTCTCGCTCATCTTCCACTCTAAGGGCACAATGAAACGCGAGAAGCGCCATTTTTCCGAAAACAATGAGGAAATAATATCGTTCGCGTTCGTTGTCACTCGCAAGAATATTTTCTCCCAAGGAATGACATCCCCTGGGTTTCCACCAGCTTCGCTCTCGTTTTAGGACACCTATGGTGAAAAAGGGCTCTTTTTGTCTCACCAAGGGATGTTATAATTATTATACTCACCCTCGAGTACAATGGCGCGAGAAGCTTTTTCGAACCAATAACGGAATATTTTTCTCTTGTTCTTCAAGAATCTTACACCCGGGAAAAATGTAACGTGACAGCCCGTAATTTTCGCGTCCGCTCATAAAAATTTAGTAATTTTTTGGTTCGACAAATACCGTAATAAATTTAATTGAAAATTCATCGATAACAAAGTATTGATTTATTTTATGTGAAAGAATTTTTTGGTGGTACGTAAGTCGAAGAATGTAATAAATCTTTTACTCCGTTATTGGATTAATCGAATTAATTCATTACATCAATCCACTGGAAGATTCAATATTTATATCTCCACGAAATATTTTAAACAAACTTTTCAACTTTTAATTCGACCGATCGAAAAAAATGACTATGATTTATTTGTTCGTATCAATAATCGTTTGGCCGTAATACTCGATTTAATCGAACTCGAGTCTGATTCTCGAAATGTGACGAAAATCACAAAAAATTCTACAAAAACTTTACGATATACTGTATATGTATATATACAGTGAGGGAGGGTATAGTTTTGCAAAGGGTTGATGAAATTTGCGTTTAGGATGCGCAGAAGATTCAAAGGGGCGTTCCCGAGAACGAGTGAGAGGGAGGGAGAGAGAGAGAGAGAGAGAGAGCACATTTTGCTCAGACCCCATCGAGAATTTAGCCCTCTCTGCTATTTAATTGACTCTCATTGTTGGCAAAACAAAACGGCTGGACGCTCGCGGTCCCAGAGCACTAAGCACCATCGCCACCATCAAAACGTCTTGGGACTCAAAATTGTGTACAGTTTTCGGTTACATTTGCTCTTATGCCTGTACAGCCATGAATGAGTGTCAGTGGGTAAACTTTTAGTGTGCAAAGCAGCTATTTTATTATCTAGCTGTGGAGATGACACCTGGGAGGCAGCGATGAGACCAGCCGCCCAGGTATCATCGCCGATTCTACAGTAAATTTTAAATGTCTCTTTCTCTCGTAGGATCGTAGCTATATTTATATTATATCTCTATATTACGTATGCGTAGGCATACGTAATTAAGTATACGAAAGAGTCACGTAAACTTAGGTGAGGATCTTGGGTTAGTCCGAAAAGAATGATCGGTATAGCTTGGGTTAGGTTAGGTTGGGTTAAAGAATGATCGGAGTATACGAAAGAGTCACGTAAACTTAGATGAGGATCTTGGGTTAGTCCGAAAAGAATGATCGGAGTATACGAAAGAGTCGCGCAAACTTAGATGAGGATCTTGGGTTAGTCCGAAAAGAATGATCGGAGTATACGAAAGAGTCGCGTAAACTTAGATGAGGATCTTGGGTTAGTCCGAAAAGAATGATCGGAGTATACGAAAGAGTCGCGTAAACTTAGATGAGGATCTTGGGTTAGTCCGAAAAGAATGATCGGAGTATACGAAAGAGTCGCGTAAACTTAGATGAGGATCTTGGGTTAGTCCGAAAAGAATGATCGGAGTATACGAAAGAGTCACGTAAACTTAGATGAGGATCTTGGGTTAGTCCGAAAAGAATGATCGGAGTATACGAAAGAGTCGCATAAACTTAGATGAGGATCTTGGGTTAGTCCGAAAAGAATGATCGGAGTATACGAAAGAGTCACGTAAACTTAGATGAGGATCTTGGGTTAGTCCGAAAAGAATGATCGGAGTATACGAAAGAGTCGCGTAAACTTAGATGAGGATCTTGGGTTAGTCCGAAAAGAATGATCGGAGTATACGAAAGAGTCGCGTAAACTTAGATGAGGATCTTGGGTTAGTCCGAAAAGAATGATCGGAGTATACGAAAGAGTCGCGCAAACTTAGATGAGGATCTTGGGTTGGTCCGAAAAGAATGATCGGAGTATACGAAAGAGTCGCGCAAACTTAGATGAGGATCTTGGGTTAGTCCGAAAAGAATGATCGGAGTATACGAAAGAGTCGCGCAAACTTAGATGAGGATCTTGGGTTGGTCCGAAAAGAATGATCGGAGTATACGAAAGAGTCACGCAAACTTAGATGAGGATCTTGGGTTGGTCCGAAAAGAATGATCGGAGTATACGAAAGAGTCGCGTAAACTTAGATGAGGATCTTGGGTTGGTCCGAAAAGAATGATCGGAGTATACGTAAGAGTCACGCAAACTTAGATGAGGATCTTGGGTTAGTCCGAAAAGAATGATCGGAGTATACGAAAGAGTCACGTAAACTTAGATGAGGATCTTGGGTTAGTCCGAAAAGAATGATCGGAGTATACGAAAGAGTCGCGTAAACTTAGATGAGGATCTTGGGTTGGTCCGAAAAGAATGATCGGAGTATACGTAAGAGTCACGCAAACTTAGATGAGGATCTTGGGTTAGTCCGAAAAGAATGATCGGAGTATACGAAAGAGTCACGTAAACTTAGAAGAGGATCTTGGGTTAGTCCGAAAAGAATGATCGGAGTATACGAAAGAGTCGCGCAAACTTAGATGAGGATCTTGGGTTAGTCCGAAAAGAATGATCGGAGTATACGAAAGAGTCACTCAAACTTAGATGAGGATCTTGGGTTGGTCCGAAAAGAATGATCGGAGTATACGAAAGAGTCGCGTAAACTTAGATGAGGATCTTGGGTTAGTCCGAAAAGAGTGATCGGACGCGCTCTTTCGCGAAGTTGAATATATCCCGTGAATCAAAATGGCGTTGCGTCAAACGGACCCCTCGAACGCGGTATAGGAGAAATCGCGTGCTTGTATCCACGATTCGTATAATTACACGCAGAAAACTTGTAACCATCCCCTCCAAGTTTGTTCGGTGCTCATGTATGTGCATCCTGTGCCAGAGTTTCTCATTCCTGGATATATACAAACCATATATCTATGTACAGACGAGAGAAACGATCGAGTGCTCGTAATGGCGGCTCTAGCACGCAGAGAGTACACGGCGAATGTGAGCGCAATATATATATATAACAGAATGCCGAAGCGAGAAACAACGCGGGCCAAATTGTAATACGTATTTCGAATCATGCGAGGTTCGTTATGCGAGAGGCTGGTCGACTTGTAGCGATATACATGGAGTCTCGAGCGCGGCAATATAACCATAAAATGCAGATAATGGCTGTTGCCGCGAGCTCTCTCTCTCTCTCTCTCTCTCTCTCTCTCTCCCTGCCTCTCTCTCTCTCTCTCTCTCTCTCTCTCTCTCCCTGCCTCTCTCTCTCTCTCTCTCCCTGCCTCTCTCTCTCTCTCTCTCTCTCTCTCGCTCTCTCTCTCTCTCTCTCGCTCTCTCTCTCTCTCTCGCTCTCCATTTTGGATATTGACGGAGGGTCGCACGGAACAAGCGAAAACTGCACAATCCCAAAAGGGTGAGAGCAACAACGCCAAGCCCCGGAGCATTGCATTGCTTCATGCACGAAGAATAGCGCGTGTATGGCCTTTTTCCATGACTATGTATGTGATATATATATATATATGTGAATTTATATATATATATATATATGTGAATTTATATATATATATATATATATATATATATATATATATATAGAAATTCACACACACGCGTACATGTATAAATTTATATACGTGACTTTATGTACATCCAACGATCGTGCATGTCGGATTATGTTTCTCGTGGTACAGTTGGTAGGCCTGGGGAGCTCGAAACACACACGAAATGGCGATAATAAATGCACGCAACGATCGCGGCAACGATGAAAAGCTTCGTGGCTTCCCGATCGGTATTTCTATTCGTGGGATAAAACACGAGCTTTGTGGTTAATAATAAATAAGAGAGAGAGAGAGTGGAATACATAGCGAGAAAGTCGAAACGACGATATGGATATTTTTTTTCGTGCTCGGCGCAGAGGACAACAAAATGGCCGCCTTTATGTATATCTATATATGACGTCGGTGATGCCCGTGCAGCACGCGATCCGCGAGGACTCTCGCTGATTGTGTTGGCCACGTCGAGCTGTAACGACGGAAATAGGGGTTGCAACCCTCTTTTCATTCGGAGGCCAAGAGGAAACTCGACTATTATAAATTTGTGTATAAAGTTGAGACCCTGAGAGGCGTGGTTTGAGCTCAAAGCTCGATGAATCCGATTCGATTTACCACCGTGTAGTAGTGAAGAGTTTTAATCTGGGATGTATATATATATATATATTTATATATATATATATTTATTTATTTTTTATTATACGACAAATGGGCATTGTACGGACGTTTTACGAATCTACTAATCTAACGGGTAAACATGCAACACATAATATCTAGAATTAGTGTATAGACGAATATACAGGCAAAGATTCGTATTTATGAAAACCAAATTTATTGAGCATTAATCCAAATGGTTTAATTAAAATGGAAATTTTTGTATGAATCGAATGAAATTTATTAAATGCAAATAAAATTTATTTGATTTATAATTCCTTTGATTTATAAGGATTTTATTGTAACTAAAAGTTTTAAATAAAATAAACTTTTTATTGTTTATTAATAAACATTCGTATGATTCGAGTGTAAAGATTTATAGGGGATGATATTTTAGGGGTTGGTATCTATAAATTTATCCTGGCTATTATTTACGATACGAATGTCTGCACGATCGACATTACGAATTTTCATTTCAACGATCTGGCATGCAACAATTTATCCATTCGGACGATTCTTTGATATTGGACAATTTTCTAACTACTCAATAATTCATAATTATTGTTAACGTAGAAAAACAAATAAACTAATAATTATACGACCAACAGCACAATGTTAATTAACGTATCGAGGCTATAATTGGTTTTTTTTGTTTTTTGTTTTTTTTTTCTAAATAATCGTACCGAGAGCGTCGAGTGTGCAGAGCTCGTGGAGCCCCGTCACTGAACCCGTGGTGATTGCAGCTACGTTGCATGCTGCAACAATACAAATTAATCGTACAATCTTCACATCCTGCACGTTTTTATTTATCCAGCGATAAAAAATTATTCAGTGCAATATTGTACAAATGCCTGGGCATACGACTCACCCTTCTCTGGTGAGCAAAAAAATTGCCATTTTCAATAATGAAAATCTGCTCTTTTTGTCAAGTCATTAATTATTGTCAGCAAAGATATATCTTTGCTCATATCCCACAGACGAACCCATTGATGTGGCCAAAAAAATACTAACCCTTTGAAGACCAAAAAAAATATTAACCCTTTGATGTGCAAAAAAAAATATTAATCCTTTGATGTGGCCAAAAAAATATTAACCCTTTGATGTGGCCAAAAAAATATTAACCCTTTGAAAGAACCATTTAAAATCACGATTAAATAATTTTTTCTCCGATAAATTTTAACCCTTTGAAAGGACCATTTAAAATAACGATTAAATAATTTTTTCTCCGATAAATTTTAACCCTTTGAAAGGACCATTTAAAATCACGATTAAATAATTTTTTTCTCCGATAAATTTTAACCCTTTGAAAGGACCATTTAAAATCACGATTAAATAATTTTTTTCTCCGATAAATTTTAACCCTTTGAAAGGACCATTTAAAATAACGATTAAATAATTTTTTCTCCGATAAATTTTAACCCTTTGAAAGGACCATTTAAAATCACGATTAAATAATTTTTTTCTCCGATAAATTTTAACCCTTTGAAAGGACCATTTAAAATCACGATTAAATAATTTTTTTCTCCGATAAATTTTAACCCTTTGAAAGGACCATTTAAAATAACGATTAAATAATTTTTTCTCCGATAAATTTTAACCCTTTGAAAGGACCATTTAAAATCACGATTAAATAATTTTTTCTCCGATAAATTTTAACCCTTTGAAAGAACCATTTAAAATCACGATTAAATAATTTTTTTCTCCGATAAATTTTAACCCTTTGAAAGGACCATTTAAAATCACGATCAAATAATTTTTTCTCCGATAAATTTTAACCCTTTGAAAGGACTATTTAAAATCACGATTAAATAATTTTTTCTCCGATAAATTTTAACCCTTTGAATGGACCATTTAAAATCACGATTAAATCATTTTTTCTCCGATTAATTTTAACCCTTTGAAAGGACCATTTAAAATCACGATTAAATCATTTTTTCTCCGATTAATTTTAACCCTTTGAAAGGACCATTTAAAATCACGATTAAATAATTTTTTCTCCGATAAATTTTAACCCTTTGAAAGGACCATTTAAAATCACGATTAAATATTTTTTTCTCCGATATTCAATTGGCCCAGAGAATATTATTTCGTATGAAACTTTATTGACCATCTGATATGATTTTTAAAAAAATCTCATGGCTGTTTAAATGTGCCCAAGTGCAAGTTGATTTCCTTGTCTCGAATCATTGAGTTTTGCCGCGATTTATATGTTGATACAGGACCCTTCTCCTAACCTGACTGTACATACCTACGATATATACGAACGCCCGGAAATTAAGGTTGACATGCCAAGCGAGCGCGTTCCCATAGCCAACTTTCGTCTCCCGGATTATCTCACAAATATTTGAGAGCAATTAGATATTTGCTCGTCTGTTATACGTGTTTACATTGCGTTTGTCTTGGTACACGAGGACCGCCAAACGGAAAGTGTTTATGGGCTAAGAGACATTTTAGTCGATAGACATGTGCTCTCCGCAAGCCGGAAATAATGGACTCTGTATGTCCCTTTTTCTTTAATAATTTATTTTATTATTAATGAAATTGTAACCTCGAGAGTAATCAAAACGATGAGAAAAAAAAAAAAAATTTTAACCATCACTGATTCAGAGAAAAAGTAATCTGAATAATTTCTTCCCAATTCATCAACGATATCTCATACTTATATTGAATATATATATATTTATTTATGGGGCATTCCATCGGGTCAAATCGACAGATCCGTGTGACCCTCACCGTCTGGGTCCTAATTTTTTTTATTTTTATTATTTTTCCAACCTAGAAAGGCGTGCAGCTTTCCTTGTAGACTTTTTTGGCGTAATAATCGCGTAATGATTTTTTTGAAGAAAAATTTACACCCTACAAAGGGTTGATGATGATAAAAAAATATAAAAAAATTCAAAAAAATCGTGTGCTCGAGATAAATAATTTTAAGCTCTATCGTATTATAGTTTTCAATTTTTTTCTGCTTTCGAAATATACTTGAAAAAAATGTAACCACACGCTGGCCCATTCTGCAATGTTCCTTAAATATATTAATGACGCAGAGGACATTTCAAAATATTGCCAAATTTTTCAGACTATGATTTTTCCAACCTAGAAAGGCGTGCAGCTTTCCTTGTAGACTTTTTTGGCGTAATAATCGCGTAATGATTTTTTTGAAGAAAAATTTACACCCTACAAAGGGTTGATGATGATAAAAAAATATAAAAAAATTCAAAAAAATCGTGTGCTCGAGATAAATAATTTTAAGCTATATCGTATTATAGTTTTCGATTTTTTTCTGCTTTCGAAATATACTTGAAAAAAATGTAACCACACGCCAGCCCATTCTGCAATGTTCTTTAAATATATTAATGACGCAGAGGATCAGTTCTATTTTTTATTCAATCATTATATGATTTGATAAAACTTTAAAAAATCGAGAAAAAATGGAAGCGGGCTCCGGACGTTTCCGGAATTAATTTTATAAATTCGCGTATTTACAGCAAGTTTTTTTTTCCTCAAATTGTCATTACTCTAAAAGTTATTTCCATTTTCTAACTTAAAAATAAAATTATTGATATTTAACACCAGAATTTTTATGATTTTTTTTTTCCTTTTCTTTCGTCAATTTGTTTTTTTTTCCCCTCGAAATTTCATTATAAAAAAATTGTAATAATTGTAATAACGAGTAAAAAAAATTATCGAAAAAAATTTGAAGGATCTGTCGATTTGGTTTGGAATGGCCGATATATAAACGACAAAGAGAGTGTTATTGGTCTGTTATCTGTATCGATTTTACGATACTAAATCTCTGTCCCATTTATTTACGTTTCTTGAATGAATTCCATGAGAAGGAGCTCGAACAATGAAACGTCAATATTGAAAACTCCGTTACACGATATTGTCTCGTAAATACGACCTCTAAATATATATATATATAGTACAAATGGGCCAAAGCCACTATAATAATCTCCCAATGACAACAATACATAAGGGACTATAAGAAGTGCCACGAGTGGCCCGGACAAATTTTCAAAAGCTCGTCAAATTGGAGGCTTGAAAATTGCCCGGATAAATTTTCAATATTTTCCCCAAATGTTTGATTGCAAAAATTCCAACGTATAAATAAAAAATAATAATAATATGACGAACCTGGATTTGGTTGACTCTGATAGGAGGGTTTTTTCATCCACTCGTAGGGGCTGCGAATTTGCGATGGTCTCATCGGTGTGGTTGAAGAATTGTTATTGTTGTTTGTTGCATTAGGATTATTGTTGTTATTGGCAGGTGGAGTTGATGGTGTTCCAGGACTGCTAATTTCACTGCCACTGACTGTGATTGGTGGGCTGGGTTCGCCAGTCCCAACAGCCTGATTGTGTTGTTGTTGATGTTGATGATGATGGTGGGTGCTGCTCTCGTCGCCGCTCCATTCGCTGACGGCGCTATTTAGCTGTTGTTGTTGTTGTTGTTGCTGATAAGCGACTTGGGTGTGATGTTGATACTGGAGATGGTGGGAGTAGTGGTGGGTGGTGTGAGGGTGAGGTGGCCAGGCGAGAACATCGGCAGGATGATCGAGGTATTGTTGTGGTCCGGATGTTTGATGATGATGATGATGATGATGATGGGGCACGTGTGCCGGATGTCCATGAGGATAACCGTACCAGTATTGTTGGCTCGGGCTTGAGTCAGCGGCGGCTGCCAGTGCGGCTGCTTGCTGTTGGGCAGCGGCATGCTGGGCCTGTGCGACTTGCTGTTGGGCCTGTTGGGTCAGTTGTTGTTGGGCAACCGTAGCGACGGCGCTCGACTGTTGTTGATGATGTTGCTGCTGCTGCTGGCGATACATCGCCAGAGGATTGTAATAAGAAACCATACCGATGCTGCTTATGTCCGTCATTGATTATTATATCCGATCGAGAATATTTACGGTCCCAATCAAATTTTGGGTTCCTTCCCTTTCCTCGCCTCTCTCTCTCTCTCTCTCTCTCTCTCTCTCTCTCTCTCTCTCTCTCTCTCTCTCTCTCTCTTGTCAAGTCCAAACTTATTTCCAGTTATCACGACAGATCGCAAAAACGCGTTTTTCTCCCAATAATAATAATAATAATAATTTACAAGCTACCAGATGATAACAGTAGCCGCGAGATTCGGGGAATTTTCACGTAAACGCGTAAATCATCATAGGCACACGGCGATCGTACACTCGACGATATATTGTTCACGGGTTTTTGTTGTAACCCGACGGAACGTTTCGTACGTTACGACGAAACGCCGTGACGCACTGTAATCGATCAAGCAAACCCCATTTCACGATCTCTTTGATCGAGACTCCTCAATCTTTCTCTCTCTCTCTCGGTCTCTCTCCTCTCTCTCTCCTCTCTCTCTCTCTCTCTCTCTCTCTCTCTCTCTCTCTCTCTCTCTCTCTCTCTCTCTCTCTCTCTCTCTCCCTCTCTCTCTCTCTCTCTCTGTCTCCCTCTCTGTCTCTCTCTCTGTCTGTCTGTCTGTCTGTCTGTCTCTCTCTCTCTGTCTCCCTCTCTCTCTCCGTCTCTCTCTCTCTCTCCTCTCTCTCTCTCTCTCTCTCTCTCCGTCTCTCTCTCTCTCTGTCCTCTCTGTCTCTCTCTCTCTGTCTGTCTGTCTGTCTCTCTCTCTCTGTCTCTCCCTGTCTCTCTCTGTCTGTCTGTCTGTCTGTCTGTCTGTCTGTCTCTCTCTCTCTCCCTCTCTCTGTCTCTCTCTGTCTGTCTATCTGTCTCTCTCTCTCTCTCTGTCTCTGTCTGTCTGTCTGTCTGTCTCTCTCTCTCTCTCCCTCTCTCTGTCTCTCTCTCCCTCTCTCTGTCTCTCTCTGTCTCTCTCTCTCTATCTCTCTCTCTCTCTCTCTCTCTCTCTCTCTCTCTCTCTCTGTTGTAAGATTTTTCACACACTGTCTGCGACACGAGAACTGAACCGGAAAGTATCGATCGAATTGTACGATCGATCTCGATCGTTTGTACGACGTTATTAGCGCGAATCACCGATTTTAATAAAATTATCACTGCACCAGCACGAATTAACCGAGTTCATTGCATATGGACGTTTGGGTTTGATCGCGAGAATGAGATTGAAAAAAAAGATCGTTGATATACTCGACATCCGAATATATCCGGCAATTTTTCGATTGAATTTTCAAACACGCCACATGTATATATATTTATTTATTTATTTATTTATTATATATGCATATATATATATATCGAAAACTCCGAGTAAACACGAGAAATTATAAACGAGAAAAATGCCAAAGATGTAGATAGAGTGACGGACGATCGAAGGACGTCAATGAAGGTCAATTTATTTATTTATTTATTTTTATCCGATCTGATTGACGTATTGCCGTCAGCGTGACGTCGAGGTTTTGATGTTGCACCGACGACTGCTTAAACGTCTGTGATACAGCCGGTCCCGAGGTGTCGTCGACGTCGGTACCGCCCCCCAAACGTTGAATTTATCCCCACCATTTTGAAGTCATCCTGGACGTCCTCCAATCAGATTGCTCGGAACTCGGTGTGCACCGTAATGGCGCCCGGTAGACCTCCCGACAATCACCGCGATAAAAGCCACGGCAAACTAAAAGATAAAAGTGAACCCAGGCATCGGAGACTTTGTGGCTCACGCCCATACGAACGATTTAAGCCTCTCTTCAATATACTTTTTACTCAGAGCCTTTCTCGATTAAATTTCTCGTTTATTTAATTTTTTTCTTCTTCTCTCCAGCGCGTCGAAGCTTTTCAGTTAAATTTTCAAATTTTACCCAATGCCGATCAATAATATTTTAAACAATTTATTATTGTAATCGATTAGTAATTTATATAATTATTAATCGTCTATTAATTTTAGAATTGTTGATATTTTTTTCAAATTCATTAATTAATTATTCTGTCTGAATTTTATAAATATCGAACACGAATCGTGTGGCTCACGCCCATACGAGCGATTTAAGCCTCTCTTCAATATACTTTTTACTCAGAGCCTTTCTCGATTAAATTTCTCGTTTACTTAATTTTTCCTTCTTCTCTCCAGCGCGTCGAAGCTTTTCAGTTAAATTTTCAAATTTTACCCAATGCCGATCAATAATATTTAAAAAAATTTATTATTGTAATCGATTAGTAATTTATCCATAATTACTGGTAAGATTAATTTTAGTAATTAATCGTATATTCATTTTAGAATTGTTGATAATTTTTTCAAATTGATTAATAAATTATTCTGTCCGAATTTTATAAATATCGAACACGAATTTATTAAAATTTATATAATTTTGGTATATATGAGGAGTATTGACTCATAAACTCGAGTGTTACAGCTGGAAAATTCTATTTAAAATTCATTTTTATCAATTTAATTATAAACAGCAGAAAAAAAAACATAAAATCAGCAGGCAAAATTAGTACACGCGCATAATCGATAATTAAATTATTCCACAATCGGAGCATTTTTTTTTTTTTTAAATCAGGATGGAGGATTTTTTTTAATATTTCATGTATGCACGTTTTATGATATCAAAGGGAGCTTCAGAGCTGATGCAGGTATACCTATATTATACATATATATATATATATATATATATATATATATACTCGATGAGAGCCTCTCATCTGCCAGAGCTAAGGGTATATACACGGTAATGACCGATTCTTCGTGTAAATATACATTGTATATTATACCATGAACTGCTCGTCTTCGTCTACGTTATAAGAGGTTTTTCCAGCTAAATCGGAAAGACTAACGTATCAGTTTCTTCTGACATTTACTAGATAATCATGCACACCAGATGCGATTATATTATGTTTATTCTTGTTTTACGATTTCAAACTCACCTTCCAAATGGAGCTTTATTATTATTATTATTATTATATATATATATAGTTTGACTTATAACTTTTGATAAAATCGAGTAGTCATATATATATTACAGATATCGAATATTAATCTAAATTACATAAATGATCTATTTTTTATCGCATGGGAACAAAACGATCAAAATGTCTGGCTAATCATTAGATTTTTACTCACGACAGCTGCTGATATCAGAGTATTTGAGTTCTGTCTGATGTCTCAACTATATATATATATATATATATTGGAGCTTACTTGAATGTTAATTAATACTACGACCATCATCTATAAAATTCAATAATTTATGAATTTCATCATTGACAACCATCAGCTATATATATATATTCTGGTATATTTCTAAAAATACAACAATTGACAAATGTGAAATAATTATCATAACTCACATCACCAAGCTAATGCATTTAATGAAAAATTTATAATCTTCATAATAACAAAAAAAAAATGAGAAAGTTATAAATAACTATTGTGCTTATATATATAACTATACTTATATTATATACGTATTACTTACATATATAAATATGAGCACGATGGTAGAACAATGTGGAAGAAAATTTTTGGGCGTGATAAATCAGACGTGTGTTTTGGATTGGTCTCGAATGTTAATTAATAAAATAAAAATTCAATAATTTATGAATTTAATCATTGACAACCATTAGCTATATTCTGGTATATTCCTGAAAAAATACAACAGGTGACAAATGTGAAATAATTATCATAACTCACATCACCAAGCTAATGCATTTAATGAAAAATTTATAATCTTCATAATAACAAAAAAAAAAATGAGAAAGTTATAAATAATTATTGTGCTTACATATATAACTATAATTATATTATATACGTATTACTTACATATATAAATATGAGCACGATGGTAGAACAATGTGGAAGAAAATTTTTGGGCGTGATAAATTAGACGTGTGTTTTGGATTGGTCTCGAATGTTAATTAATAAAATAAAAATTCAATAATTTATGAATTTAATCATTGACAACCATTAGCTATATTCTGGTATATTCCTGAAAAAATACAACAGGTGACAAATGTGAAATAATTATCATAACTCACATCACCAAGCTAATGCATTTAATGAAAAATTTATAATCTTCATAATAACAAAAAAAAAAAATGAGAAAGTTATAAATAATTATTGTGCTTACATATATAACTATACTTATATTATATACGTATTACTTACATATATAAATATGAGCACGATGGTCGAACAATGTGGAAGAAATTTTTTGGGCGTGATAAATCAGGCATGTGTTTTGGAATGTTATAAACAATGGCAGACTCGGTATGATCGAGTTTAAATCGGTTTAAAATCGGATAATCGTGAAAGGATCGATAATGAGAGGAAAACTCATTGAGGGTGCTCGAAAATTCGTTTATCCCGAAGACTCGAGAGAGATAATCTCCGTGGAATAAGGGCCGCCAGAGGTGCGAGTGACCGAAAAGTGTGGGCCTTTTTCCTCAATGTACCAAAGAGACTTATGTGTATACGACAAGTGTGGGCTCTCGTTCTGCCTCATCGACGGGTCACGCGCAATGTCAAAATATTGACACTCGCCCCCAACAAGCGAAACCGAGGAAAACTTGCTGGCTATATCGCTTTTATCCAGATTACTGTACAGGCTTAAAGGCCCCTTTGAAGTATTTCCGCGACAGTCCTCTCCGTTTAAACTTTTAGATACGCCCCGCCCCCCCCCCCCCCCCATAAGACGGGATATCCGCATTCTAATATCCGAAGTGACTCTCTCTCAGCTCTCTCATACATTGATCTCTCTCTCAATACTCAACCAAAATAGAGTACAAAATTTCCAATAAAAAATCATTTATAGATTTTTTTTTTTCTCTTAAATTAACTTAAAAAATGAAACTATATTTATAGATTTTTTTTTTTCTCTAAAATTAACTTAAAAAATTAAACTATATTTATAGATTTTTTTTTTTTCTCTAAAATTAACTTAAAAAATAAAATTATATTTCTCGATTGTTTTTTTTCTCTAAAATTAACTTAAAAGATAAAAGTATATTTCTCGATTTTTAATTACTTAAATTAAATTAAATTACTTATAATTAAATTACTTACAAGATATCTAATAAAAAATCATTTATAGATTTTTTTTTTTTCGTCTAAAATTAATCTAAAAAATAAAACTATATTTCTCGATTTTTAATAATTATGCGGCCCGCATTGATCCCTTTTTTATTCCCTTTACGAACCTAAATGTCGTCAAGATAACCAATAAAAATGTCGTTTATTAAGGGTGTTTTACGAAAATTTATATTTCAAAGGTTGCACAAACATAAACGAGCTCGTTCAACCCCCCTTTTAATCTCTTAACAATATCATTCGGCACACACCGTATTATATATATAGTGAATAGTGTATATATATATATAGATATTTAAAAGGTTATTACAATTCACTATATCTATTTATACTCAGATCATAATTCATGCTCTCGAAACAAATACAAATTATGATGTTATTCACACGAGATGCTTATCCATTGACTGTTGAAACGTTATCGTATTTCCTGTATCGAAATATCAACGGATAAGACACCGATATATATATATATATACATACACAGAGTGTTGTCTGATCGAAATCCTCTCTTTACTGTAATTCAAATGGCATCGAATTTTTGTCAAGTCTTTAAGCAACTTCCAAGAATTCTTAATTCGATTATTCTAACAATAATTTTTATACGATATATTTTTTTTTGCACTATACTCAGTTTTTTTTGTATTGAGTAAAAAAAAGAAGATTATTCTGACTTGAATATAGAAACGGCGATAAAAGGGAAGAGCGAAGTAATTAAAATTCGTGATTATTCATTAATCAGAAAATCTGATAATTAAAAAACCGAACATTCGCCCCCATCCTCCATACATACATCCCCCCCATACATACATCCCCCCATACATACATTCCCCCCATACATACATCCCCCCATACATACATTCCCCCCCATACATACATTCCCCCCCATATATGCATCGCCCCATACATACGTCCCCCCCCCCCCATACATACATTCCCCCCATACATACATTCCCCCCATACATACATTCCCCTCATACATACATTCCTCCCCATACATACATTCACCCCCATACATACATTCACCCCCATACATACATTCCCCCCATACATACATTCCCCCTACATACATTCCCCCCATACATAGATTCCCCCCATACATAGATTCCCCCCATACATACATTCCCACCATACATACATTCCCCCCATACATACATCCCCCCATACATATATTCCCCCCATACATACATTCCCCCCATACATACATTCCCCCCATACATAGATTCCCCCCATACATAGATTCCCCCCATACATAGATTCCCCCCATACATACATTCCCCCCATACATACCTCCCCCCATACATATATTCCCCCCATACATACATTCCCCCCATACATACATTCCCCCCATACATACATTCCCCCCATACATACATTCCCCCCATACATACATTCCCCCCATACATACATTCCCCCCATACATACATTCCCCACATACATACATTCCCCTCATACATACATTCCTCCCCATACATACATTCACCCCCATACATACATTCACCCCCATACATACATTCCCCCCATACATACATTCCCCCCATACATACATTCCTCCCATACATACATTCCCCCCATACATACATTCCCCCCATACATACATTCCCCCCATACATACATTCCCCCCATACATACATTCCCCCCATACATACATTCCCCCCATACATACATCCCCCCATACATACATTCCCCCCATACATACATCCCCCCATACATACATTCCCCCCATACATACATCCCCCCCCCCCATACATACCCCTCATACATTGAGCAAGAATACGTAAGTTTTAGTCTGACAAAAGTCACCGTACAAAGTTGGAACAACGACGGGGTTCGGCGACGAGCCAGAGGGAAGAGAGAAGGCTCGGTCATTGTAAAACGCTGCACTTTGTCAAAGTGTCAAAACAGCATCATCGAGCTGTTACTGTTCGAGGACTCCCTACTGTATATAGAGTGGCCTTGGTACAACAGACTTTTGGGTCTTTTTCCTCCAAGAAGTGTCACCGTCGGTGACAAATACATTATATATATATATAGATAGATATATGTATATATAGTAACAGCTAATAAGCAGCGCGGTACCCCGCTTTCTGTGCTCTTTTCTCCGCAGCAGCCGCAACGATCCTTGCGGTGAGAGCACAATTACCCTTCGATTTATGACGCAAACTTTGCGCACAGCCAGCCAATTTCACGCACTATTTGAGAAAAAATAAAATATAAATTTTTCCGTTTTTTTTTTTTCATTAACGAATTAAAAAATTTCAGGATGAAAAATCGAGGGTTTTCTTATTCTTAATGAGTAAAAAAAAAAATTTCGAACGTCACTGGAGTATATTGCGACAAATCTAGGATTATTTTTTACCCTTTCATCATACCCAATTTATTTTTAAACGTAAAAATATACAATTCTTACTATCGAAAAAAAAACAAATTAATAAAACTGAAATGGGACAATTTTTTTTTTTTAATAAATAAAACAATCGTCTATTTTTTCGCTAAAAATTAACAAACGAATTAAAAAATTTCAGGATGAAAAATCGAGGGTTTTATTATTCTTAATGAGTAAAAAAAAATTTTTGGAACGTTACTGGAGTATATTGTGACAAATCTAGGATTATTTTTTACCCTTTCATCATACCCAATTTATTTTTAAACGTGAAAATCTACAATTCTTACTATCGAAAAAAAAAAACAAATTAATAAAACAGAAATGGAACAATTTTTTTTTTTAATAAATAAAACAATCGTCTATTTTTTCGCTAAAAATTTAAAAACGAATTCATACCCAATTTATTTTTAAACGTGAAAATATCCAGTTCTTACTATCGAAAAAAAAACAAATTAATAAAACAAAAATGGAACAATTTTTTTTTTTTAAATAAATAAAACAACAGTCTATTTTTTTTTTTAAATAAATAAAACAATCGTTCATTTTTTTTTTTTTTAATAAATAAAACAATCCTCTATTTTTTCGCTAAAAATTTACTGCAACGCCCGCAAAGTCCTATGGCTAATAAACGTAAAGGACAAAGATATAGGCGGCATAGAAATATGGATTAAAGAATGCGCGATCATATAAAGACGTCAATGGGAACCTAAAAATAAAATAAACGGGACTAATGTAGGTCGAGAAGGTAAAAAGGAACAATATAAAATCTCACTGACGCGCCCGATCGGTCCGGGAAAAATGCCGTTAGCCCAGCAACTCGTGAAAACTCAAGGTTTTGGGAAATTTGGAGCGATCTCTCTCTCTCTCTCTCTCTCTTCTCCCTCATTCTCTCAAAAGGCCTACAATCGTACCGTTTTAATTAAAAATGCTATAGTCAACACTCTAAAGAAAACAACAGACCTCTTCCGGCCTCGCAAATGACCCGGAGAGGGTCGAACGAGTGTAAACCAGACACGGGGTTAGAGGTCATGGTGCACCGTGGAAAATCGTTTTCAACCGATCGAAGAAAGACTACTTATATATATATATATATATATATATATATATATACATATACATATACATATAAATATAGATATATATATACATATACATATAAATATAGATATATATATATACATTTATATATAAATATATATATATATATATATATATATATATATATAGCAGGGTTATTAAGTGTACCCTTATTTGACTGCGAGCAATTTTCATTGAGCTGTTTGGAAAAACATCAGAAGCAGCAGCAATATGGAGGAGCATTGTTCCTTATAGTCTGTACCGTACCCGATGATTGCTCCACATTGTATTTCTATACCTCTTTAAAAATATTTTCCTACCTAACTGTCAGCAAATTGCCCCCAATAGAACGATTAGAAAATACCTGCAGGGAGGGGGACCTGTACACTTTCGTCAGATGGATCTACATCTTTTAGCTTTTTCTTTTGGTGCGTTTTGGGTGTCAGAGAACGCGTCGATAGGGAACCCGGTGACGTGTCTCTATATTTCTACTATACAGTCGAAAATTCATAACTTCCCTTTTTTTTTTCATTTCTCGATTTTCTCTAAATTGATCGAGGAAAATTTTCAACCCAATGTATTCGTAATAATAAAATGTTTTGCCAATAAAATACATGTGATATATATATATATATATATATATGGCTAAAATCAGGAAAGTCAGTACTGGGGTGGACCAGGGTGGACTGGGGTGGAATTTTAGACTATACAGTCGAAAATTCATAACTGCCCTTTTTTTTTTCATTTCTCGATTTTCTCTAAATTGATCGAGGAAAATTTTCAACCCAATGTATTCGTAATAATAAAATGTTTTGCCAATAAAATACATGTGATATATATATATATATATATATATATATATATATATATGGCTAAAATCAGGAAAGTCAGTACTGGGGTGGACTACTGTAATGTGGAATATATACGTTTCAAAATATTTCTTTATATAAAGCGTACATGTACTATATATATATCAAACTCTCACTCTCGTCAAATTTTAGCTACTGGATCGAATTTTATGTTCTTTTAAATTCTTTTTCGATCTACGTGAAAAATTTAGGCACTATGGGAAATTCCACTGTGCATGCTAACTATCCTATATACGTGCCCAAGTCGACATAGCGACAATGATTATCGTCAAAAAGGTATGACTATATATATCACCATCGACAGACACTTCCGCATGTCCCCTTATATATATATATATATATATATATATATATATATATAAAAAGAGTGTTGCTATATGTTGCCTTATATATATATATATATATATAAGGCAAAATATAGCAACACTCTTTTTCAGCGGACGTTACCTTTTACCTTCCCCTTCTCTGCTCTCACATTTCCTACCCTCTCAGCAGGCATCATCAGTACCTCTTCATTATTTCATACTTTTTTCTTTAAAACTTTTTTTTTCTCATTCATCCCACACTTTTCCATGCTATGCTCGAATTTATACCCGAGTACAGGAAAATTTATTGGGGGAGAATTTTTGGTTACGAGTTTTTCTGCGTACACGTGACAAAGAAAATCCTTACCTCGTCTCGATCATATGAATGGCATTGTGAACGCTGTGGATTCATTATTTTGTGCCGAATCTTTTTTTTTCCAAGTTTATTTATTGCTTGTTTAAATGAAGCTTCCATGGATATGAATCATTCAAGATTATTCGCACCGTATAAAAAAATAATTAGCAACATTAATATCATTATAATGAAATATTTAATTTTTTGGGATATTTTCCCAATCGCACAAGTAAAATGGATTTAATAAACAATAAACAAAATCTAAAATTATACACAAATATATATATATACTTTTTTATTTATTTAAAAATTTATTCAAAACAAACAAAATTTATGATACTCAATACAACTTTTTTTTTTCCAACAACATAACGTTGACTTGATAAACAATTTTTCTATATGTATAAATATGAAGATTTTTAAAAATATTTTACTGAAAAAATTAAAATGTGAATATATAAATTTAATGTGTTTTCGTTTTGTTTCATTATAATGAAATATTTAATTTTTTGGGATATTTTCCAAGTCGCACAAGTAAAATGGATTTAATAAACAATAAACAAAATCTAAAATTATACACAAATATATATATATATTTTTTTATTTATTTAAAAATTTATTCAAAACAAACAAAATGTATGATACTCAATATAACTTTTTTTTTCCAACATCACGTTCACTTGATAAACAATTTTTCTATATGTATAAATATGAAGATTTTAAAAAATATTTTACTGAAAAAATTAAAATGTGAATATACAAATTTGATGTGTTTTATGTGTTTTCGTTTTGTTTCATTATAATGAAATATTTAATTTTTTGGGATATTTTCCCAGTCGCACAAGTAAAATGGATTTAATAAACAATAAACAAAATCTAAAATTATACACAAATATATATATATACTTTTTTATTTATTTAAAAATTTATTCAAAACAAATAAAATGTATGATACTCAATAAAACTTTTTTTTTCCAACATCACGTTGACTTGATAAACAATTTTTCTATATGGATAAATATGAAGATTTTAAAAAATATTTTACTGAAAAAATTAAAATATGAATATATAAATTTAATGTGTTTTCGTTTTGTTTCATTATAATGAAATATTTAATTTTTTGGGATATTTTCCCAGTCGCACAAGTAAAATGAATTTAATAAACAATAAACAAAATCTAAAATTATACACAAATATATATATATTCTTTTTTATTTATTTAAAAATTTATTCAAAACAAACAAAATGTATGATACTCAATACAACTTTTTTTTTCCAACAACATCACGTTGACTTGATAAACAATTTTTCTATATGTATAAATATGAAACTTTTTAAAAATATTTTACTGAAAAATTAAAAATATGAATATACAAATTTGATGTGTTTTCGTTTTGGGTTTTTATTATGATACTTCAGAATATTAAAGAAGAGAAGTTCGATATTTTGGATTGCAAATATCGTATAGTACATATATGCACGAGTAAACTGACCGCCCGCTGTGCATCGTATTTGGTCACCGGGACATTTTGTCAAAAGTGACAAAACAGCGAGAAGACCCCTTGACCCCTTTACGATAATGCACTTTTATAGGGGTAAATAGTGGGATGAGCCAGGTAAACTGGAAGCGTACCAAACTCTTGACAGCAACAGCCGAAAAATACAGTATAGTAATATTCTCGTGGACAGTCTATGTCGTCTCCATGGGCCATTTACGAGATTTCAATGGGCAGATGGGAAAAACTTTAGCTGCGTTACATTTTCTTTTCATAAAAAAAAAAAAAACAAAAAATTCGTATTCTATGAAAATAAAACTTGCAAAAACAATGGGACAATGTATCACTGGAAATTTTCATACAGCAATAGCCCTCACGATTAGCCAATAAATAGAAGCGAAAACATTATTTTTGATGATAAAAAAAAAAATTCAAAAATACTTTTTGAAAAAATGATTTTTTTTTCTTTCGTCAAAAATGTTTTATCCATGGGTGAAAAAATTCAGTATTTTGCGGTAGGATAAAACTCGGGAAACAACCAACCATATTTAAAATACTGACAACATTGATTTTTAATAATAAAAATATCAGAGAGTTATTAATTATTTAGTGAAAAAAATTTGTCAACAAATTAGATCTCAACTCGTATCTTTCTTGAGGAATTTATTCACTTATATTTGAGATTCATATGAATTAGTTTATTTAGTTGTTGGTCAGTTGGTGTAG
>OY769904.1:870769-873645 GCA_963669185.1 Dyspetes luteomarginatus
ACATATATTAGAGGAGCTTGGGTAATACGCTCAGAGGAAGCAGTTTATGTCATTGCAATAAATTATTATTAATCAAACAAAACGTATAATAATAAAATTTTAATAAATTAAAATTAAGATAGATGAAAGATAAATTTTATTCGAGTAAAATATACAATGCATGCAATAATAATTCGTATGAATTGAATTGATTTTTGGTATTTTATATAGACGGACGAGGGTTAACATCGTCCGATTCTGGATGCTTCTTTTAACAGCGAGCTTTTTTTTTTGTCTACCGAATTACCTGGACGATAGCTCAACCCTCAACGTTCTCTGGTAATATTAAGGAATTTCCCATCCAGTATTTATAGGACGCTTGTGAATATTTTACTGTTCGATTTTGGAGGAAAAAGTTTTGTCACGCGACAAAAATGATCTACCTGGAAATCTTCGGTCACTTCTCTCTAAAAATTGGGCCAATTGGAAGTTGCTCAAATGTATTTGAATAATGCACGTGTCCTTTTTTTTAGTTTTACCAGCCACCCATATAGCTATTATTTTTTATAAGGAATCCTTAAAACGAATTAATTTTTTAGAGCAAAATCAATTTAGTGGAAAAATAAACTTCTCAGTTTTACCAGCCACCCATATAGCTATTATTTTTTATTAAAACGAATTAATTTTTTAGAGCAAAATCAATTTAGTGGAAAAATAAACTTCTTAGTTTTACCAGCCACCCATATAGCTATTATTTTTTATTAAAACGAATTAATTTTTTAAAGCAAAATCAATTTAGTGGAAAAATCAATTTCTTAGTTTTACCAGCCACCCATATAGCTATTATTTTTTATTAAAACGAATTAATTTTTTAGAGCAAAATCAATTTAGTGGAAAAATCAACTTCTCAGTTTTACCAGCCACCCATATAGCTACTATTTTTTATAAGGAATTCTTAAAACGAATTAATTTTTTACAGCAAAATTAATTTAGTGAAATTGATCTATGCAGCAACATAGCCAAGAAGTTAATTTAATACGATCAAGTTTTTATGATAAATTCCAAAATTGTTTGTAATTGGAACAATGATTCCAATAAAATATAATTTATTTATAGTTCGATCTTAATCCGAGCATAGAATATTCTTGCCTCAAGGATAAATATAGACGAGATTCGAGTCAAGTTAACAATTTAAAGATCTTTCCATACCAAAGCAATTAATTATTCTTAAATCAATTATAAATTATTCTTTCGTCTAGAATTTTTTTTCCGGGAGGCCAACCATCACACTTGGGAGAAAAAAAATATGGGCGAGTTTGAAAATATTCTTGGCCCATAAATAATTTTTTTTCTGGGTACAGATTGGGGGTGGGACATACGAAAAAAAAAAGGTCTCGACAATTCAGCTAATAATTCCGGATGGAGCCTTGCGAGCGTCCACGGGAAACCGGACGTTACAGCAGAGGTGTGACTTGGCACAACTGATAAGCCGAGCACACTTTTCACACACACACACACACACACACACACTCGCGGTAACCTACTGATCTTCTTATGAGATAAATCGAGTTCCAGCTCTGGAATTTTCGTCACATATTCGTTGGCTTCTTCTTCTCATTCTTCTTCTCCTTATTCTTCTTCTTCTTCTTCTTCTTCTTCTCCTTATTCTTCTCAAACTATGCTCCATATTTTGCAACGAAAATTTCCCCCCTTAAAACCCCAGTAGGGGCATATATTAGACGCTAAAAGAGACACTGAAAAAATTCCTACAAGCTCGTAGGCACTTTTACACAAGGCAAACTCCACTCGTACAGTATTTATAGGATAGCATAAAAGCCAACGTTTTACCACGCAGGTAAATAAATCGTAAATTCGCGCCAATATGTTTGACACGAGCCACGCGCACGTCTTCGAAACTATAATTACGAAAAAAAAAAAAAAAAATTACCTAAACGAGATTTATTTAATTAAAATAAAATGTAGGGGAGACTGGGGTTACTTTAAACACTTTTCACATTTTTTTTATTTTTCTATTTTTCGCCTAATAGTCATGCACTTTGACCTTTGGCACACGGGCAGATGCGATACTCGTCGACGTTAAAAAAAAAAAATTCTGGTCCATTTAGTTGCTCGGCTGATTTATTCTGGACCTGAAAAACTGGTAATTTTAATGTGTGAAGTAATTTTATACGTGAGAGTAATCGACATAATGCTTAAAGAGGATTTTAATATTAATTAGAGCGTTGTGAACGGTTTCTTGGCTGGATGAAAAATTCATTTTAGAAATTCCAGCTACCATGGGTTCTCCAGGTCAATAATGTGATTGCGGGCTCGAAATTGACGACGACCAAAAGTTTTTGTCATCGAGGGCTGTTAAAAGTTTCTCCAAAACTATAATTACGAAAAAAAAAAAAAAAAATTACCTAAACGAGATTTATTTAAATTAAATAAAATATAGGGGAGACTGGGGCTACTTGAAACACTTTTTACATTTTTTTTATTTTTCTATTTTTCGCCTAATAGTCATGCACTTTGGCCTTTGGCACACGTGCAGATGCGATACTCGTCGACGTTAAAAAAAAAATCTGTTTGGTGTAATTTAAAAGTGGACAATTGCTGCCTTAATAAATTATTTTTCCTTGAAATCAGTTTAGTTTTTAAATTAAAAAAATGTATTTAAATAAAATAGATGTCATTTTAACGTCAATTTAACAAGTGACATAATGATTATACTAGGAATAATAAATGTTTATGCGCATATATATATATATATATATATATATATGAGATGCATAAAATAATCTGCATTTATTACTGTAGCAATATGATTCGCGTAAAGAGATTAAAAGCTCGGTAACTCTCGTAGTTAATTATATCGATATTTTCCTTGTTAAAAA
>OY769904.1:873845-1112087 GCA_963669185.1 Dyspetes luteomarginatus
GACCCAAGAGCCGCTAGCCAGTTCGCGAACCGTTCTTTCTCGAAATGAGAAAAAAAAATTGTCTCTAGAACACAGAGAGCAGGGGATAAGTCTTTACCTTTTTTTTCTAACCCCTCGTGCGAGTATACCGGACTATATATATATATATATATATATATAGTCCTGTATATATATATATATATATATAGTCCTGTATATATATATATATATATATATATATATATATATATATATATATATATATATATATGTATGTATGTATGTACGGAGACAGCGAGTTCTAGTGCGTTCGCAGGTAACGTGTTGAGCTTGGAAATTTCGATTTTACGATCGCACGCTCCTTTTGCCATGGAGGCTAAAAGCAACGCGAATGCAAGAACCGACTATTTGGTGCCGGCGAAAATTTTTATAAAAAAAAATATTCTCGTAATATTCACCTCTTGCCCCGTTAAACGGCCTACAACGCCACAGGTCATCTCTGTACTGTACAGACTAACCGTTTCACCAATCTTCATCGACGTACAAAATTTTACAACTCGACTGTGAGGGTATTAACGTTGAAAACACGATACATGTATAATTTCGTGGATGTAAAGAAAAAAAATTTCGGTGTACTCTCTGTCGTTTAGAGATGCATCTAAATGCATTTTATTGCAACGACAAAGGTACCGAAAATTCCTCGATAATCCCCGGGGCATTGACGAAACCTCGTGCTTCCACTCTTTTCCTACTTATATATTATTTATTCTCTTCACTACTCCACAGCTATAAATATGAGTGACCATTTTTTTTTTATTTATCTTTTTTTTTTTATCACGAATTTAGAGAATTTGCGGCGCGGGACAAACCGCTCACAGGTGGGGCCTCGTATATCAGGTACGTAATCAGTGATTAAAAATCCTTTTTTTTTTCATTCAAAATTTTTTTTGCCCATGAATTTTACGAGAGTTCTGTGCAAAAAGGATAATATTATTATTTTCATGATATTCGGTCCACCCCACATTTTTTCTTTTTTCATCCTCAGGTAACACGGTAGGGATGCTGGGATGCAACAAAACACCCTCAGATTCTAATCATTATATTTAAATCAATCGTCGAATTTTTTAAATCAATCATCGTATTTTTCAAATCAATCGTCGAATTTTTTAAATCAATTGTCGTATTTTTTAAATCAATCGTCGTATTTTTTAAATCAATCGTCGTATTTTTTAAATCAATCGTCGAATTTTTTAAATCAATCGTCGTATTTTTGATATCGATCGTCGTATTTTTAAAATCAATCGTCGTATTTTTTAAATCAATCGTCGAATTTTTTAAATCAATCGTCGAATTTTTTAAATCAATCGTCGATTTTTTTAAATCAATTGTCGTATTTTTAAAATCAATCGTCGAATTTTTTAAGTCAATCGTCGTATTTTTAAAATCAATCGTCGAATTTTTTAAATCAATTGTCGTATTTTTTAAATCAATCGTCGATATTTTTTAATCAATCGTCGTATTTTTAAAATCAATCGTCGTATTTTTTAAATCAATCGTCGAATTTTTTAAATCAATCGTCGAATTTTTAAAATCAATCGTCGTATTTTTTAAATCAATCGTCGAATTTTTTAAATCAATCGTCGTATTTTTTAAATCGATCGCTGTATTTTTTAAATCGATCGTCGTATTTTTTGAATCAATCGTCGTATTTTTTAAATCAATCGTCGATTTTTTAAAATCAATCGTCGTATTTTTTAAATCAATCGTCGAATTTTTTAAATCAATGGTTCAAACCAACACTAATAACACAATTAAAAGACGAATATTGAGGAAATCATCAAAAAGAAAATAAAATAGTGACAATAGTTAATATTTCGAATTATAATTTAAACGCGTTTTCATGCATTTTTATAAATGTAACATTTATTAAGACTTTTTTATTAAGACTTTTTTAGTAGTATTTATCTTTCTAGTTTATTGAAATTTTCAATTTTCTTTATATTTCCGTAAATTACTATAATTGTGAAAAAAAAAAAAATGCATTAATCCGTAATAAATAATTTTTTTTTTCACTCGAAAATATTTTAGTACAAAAAATCGCTCTGGGCTTTTTATACGACGAGGATACAAAATGGTTGTTTCAATGCAGTTGAAAAATTCCGAATTCTCGAGATACGAAGTTATGACAGAATTCACGGTTTTCGATTCGAAAGATTTCATTGGAGAACGAAAAGTTTTTAAGCTCCACCCATAAAAGTGCAGCTGCACGGGATCGTTTCTTTGGCCCTGATGGTTTTGTAACGGCTCATCTTCACCCATACACCCTTGCACTTAAAGATCAGAGTCTTAAAAAAATGTAAAAGAAGATGCGCTCTAACCCATGGGTTAAAATGGGCCGTCCTATAAGAAGAGATCAGACCGGTCTGACTACTCGACGGTCAGGACGCGCCTCTCATCTTTGTCCCGTTGTATATGAATTATCGAGAGATCATGCGGAAAGTCGATTCCACCACGCCATGCTTTCGTCCATCATCATCAAAAGCCATGATACTGACCAATAATATCACCATATACGTGATGGAAAAAAAAACATATCTGAGATAAAATTTTGCCCAAGTGAAATATTTTTTTCGATTAATACAAAGAAATAAAAAATTGATGCGAATTAATTAAAAATAATAAAACGATAATACGAACGATATATAACATATAGAGTGAATCGAGGGGCTAAAATTTTATGAAATTTTTATTTCGTGTCAAATTTGATTCCAGCACACCATGCTTTCGTCCATCATCATCAAAAGCCATTATACTGACCAATAATATCACCATATACGTGATGGAAAAAAAAACATATCTGAGATAAAATTTTGCCCAAGTGAAATATTTTTTTCGATTAATACAAAGAAATAAAAAATTGATGCGAATTAAAATTCTATACAAATTGTCATCTATGAGAAAGTAGCTTTCTTAATTTTCTAATAATTATACGAAAGAAAATAAAACTATAATACGAACGATTTATATTACATATAGAGTGAATCGAGGGGCTAACATTTTATGAAATTTTTATTTCGTGTCAAATTGACAATGAGATACATTACATAAAAAACGGATTCAATGAATTGAGTAAAATCTAGTAGAATGTGTTCATATTAAAGCGATTTATCAGACCCACGCCGCGCTCTTATGCGATACCTTAAGGTAATGTGCTACTACTCAGTCGGCAAAACAGATTTTGCGTAACCCATCGCGAGGAACTGTTTCACCAATAGAGTAGTAGCACACATCATCATCAGGTCTTGAGGGTTGCCGGCTCATGTCAAGGCAGGTTTCTGCCATTCGACTGTCACGATCGCGTTGGTCACCAGCATATATATACTTAGCAAGAGGTGAAAAATGATTGCGCTCTCTGCCACTCTTCCGTGACATTAATAATTTCTTCTTATTACCGTAAATAACTTTCTTATCGACCGCTGGTAATGAAGAAAAAAAATCTTTATTGAGATATTCGTTGCCACGCAACGTTCTTTTGTATACATTCATTTCGTTTCCATGGATCAACGCGATGGTAACATTTTAAGCACAACAATGAACACTTTCACGATCAGTTGTATGAAAATATTTCAACTTTATTTCAAATTAGCGTCGAGACGCTGCTCTTAAAAAATTCCAACAATAATTCCAACGTCCGGGAAGTGCAAAAAGTATCGTACAATTAATCTCGTTAGAGGAACGAAAATTTTCTTCATGTCGTCAAGAAGTGTCGATTTTGTGACTGGTTTTTCGCCAATTGCTCGAAAAAAAAAATCCAAAGAATTTAATTTGTGCTACGCTTATCCAACAATTGAGGACAATGTAAATATCGATTCGATCGTTCATAATAATCACGTTAATCCTCAGAGTCCCTGCAACGATGAACAATTGATAAACGACGCTCTTTACGTATCACCTGAAAGACCATTAAAAAGCAACATCGTAAAACCCTACACTCTCGCCTCATTGCGAAAAATAATCGTCGAATCGTTTCCCCAGCCTCGTCCCACCAAACTCCTTGAAATTGTCATACGCGAGGTTAGAATTCATCCGAGTTTCAATGGCTCGCAATCGCCCATCGAGATAGTATCCGTCTCAATAATGTTCAACGACAAAGTCATATGCAAATCTTCCAGTCCATTTGGCAGAAAACTCTACAAATTGCTCATCTCAGCAGGTAATTTGGAAAGGAACGATCTCATTTCCATAAGAGTGCAATCCCGCGATGCCAATTATGCCACTCTTCCTTTGCCTCTGCCACACCTCTGTGTCAAAGACAAAAGAGTAGAGATCGATTTTTCAATACGAGACATAGATGGAAGAATTCATTCTGGTGCTGTTATCTGCACAATCGCATTGACGAATCAAAATTCCGTATCGCTGGATGATCCTTCGATGCATGTGCTCGGCGTCCCTGACGATCCGAATGATCGACAAAATGCACTCGGTGATTTGCACCGCAAGAAAATTGTGAGAAACGATCGAGTGGGATCCTTTCTTCTGATTGATCCTGCTCTCTGTCTGGATATCGTTCCTGACGAAGTTGCCACGAGGACGAAAAAACTGGAAACACCAAACAAACCTCCTGACATCGTTGTCTCTGAGCAACCGAGCTTATCCATTGTGGGTTTGTCCCTTGGAAAATGGTTTCAAGCACGAAGACCTCTGCGACCATCATCAGCCACCAATACACACAATAAGCTGCGCACAGGAAGAGAAGAAATATTGACGATAACCGTTCTTCGTGGGGTCGAAGTTCCAGTCAGAGAAGAATCCGCTCTCGTTCAGCCTCTCATTGAAATTCACTGGGGAACAGTATCGAGATCAACGTCACCAGCTGATGGTCCAGCTCCAGTTTGGCAGGAGACTGTAGAATTTGAAATTTCCCGACACACAAATGAGCTATTTGTAAAATTGTCGCTCTACGATCAACATCCAATATGGGGTCTTCAGTGGCTCGGCGATGCGACAATTCCACTCGAGTTTCATCGCAATTATCAAGAGTTTGAGCGCTGGATCGGTATGTCTCCTCTTCTCAGTCCTGTATTACGTTTTGGTTACGTTCAAGCCAGTCCAGTACGTTCTTACACGAGAATTTACATCTTGATGAAGATGGAACGTCCTGGTAATATCGTTAAATCTTCGGAAATTAGTTCGCCCGATATACTCGCAAAATCGATACAACGATCCATGATGATTCCTTATAAAATATCTGGGACAGAGAGTGCTGAAGATTGTGCAACATTGTCTATGCTGCTCAATCCTTTGCCGAGTCATTATGGACCTTTGACACCGAGACAAGCTCTCAAGTTGAATAAAATTGATGATTATGGTCGCGCTGCGTTACTCGCTACGCTTTTGCAAGGATTGGCTCTTGACGCGTATGTACTAATTGGTAGGTCGTCATTAGCACAATAATAATAATAATAATAATGAAACTGCTAAATTACTAACTCATTCGCTGAAGAAATTGTTTGCACAGCCTCTCTGTCATCTGGGATAACACAAATTGATCTCTTGAGCTTGCAGGATCTTCACAGGCGAGAAAATGGGCTGCATTCGTCGTTTCATTCGATGAAAACGGCACACCACCGTGCTTGTGGGATCCGGAAAATGGTGATCATTATGATTTTGGTGACAGTCGTTGTTCCCTGATCAAGGCTTCACGAATGATCAATCATCAGAATGTACGTATCGCCAGTCTGAAATATTCATAAATCCTCGTACACATTGGATAAAAATTCTTAAACCCGATATAATTGTACTCACATAAATATCAAAATATGCCTGATTATAATGAAAAAAATTCTTTAATTAGATTTGGAAAAATATGGAAAAAACCACGACAATGCCATTCAACCTGCGCTTCAATCCAAAATCTAACAAAAATTGGCAAGCATTGCCAAATGCTGGTGCATCGGCAGCAGGAACATCGAGCACAAGTCGCGAAATTCAGACTCTCGAACTGCCTGACGCGGCTCAAGAAGACGAAGAATTCCATCTCGAGATAGAACGTCATCTTCGAGAAAAATTGTCTCAGTGGAGAAGCAACATCGCTCTTACGACAATATTTAATCGTCATGCCGTTAAGATTCTTCGCAGTTATCTCGACAAGTTTAACAGTCGAACGGATTCACTACCGGACAAAAAGGAATTGCGACAATTATACAGAGGATATCACATCCATGGCTTTATACTGAATTTACGTCGTGACACACCGAAACTTTTAGCGGATCAATTATTCTCCACGAAAATTCACGCAATTACCGGACCAGTCGAATTCGCTCTCGTGTCTCGTGTACAAAAACACATAGCGAGAACTTGTTCGATTTGGCTCGCTGTCCTCGTACTGAGAAATAGAGATTAACCGATCAACGAATTCTCATATTCTCCCCTGAACTCTAAAACTCTAAACTCTAAAAATAAAAATTATTACACGCAACATAATTTTTTTTCACGTCATGATTGTTTTTTCTTTTTCTTTAAATGCTGAAATGGTTCAAAAAGGTTCATTTTGCCAACGCATGATTGACCACCAGTAAATAATGATGAAAAAATATTCATAGCTAAACAGTTTTACTCGCGTTAGTTTCTTTCTTTTTTTTTTGTTGAAGAATTTTTTAATTTATCTGCGAAATATTTAATTTATTTAATTGCGTATTCTCACCAAAGTGCATAAGCGTTGGGCCCATAAAATGGGCTACCCGGGCTCTTTGGACTTGAACCGCCCGAGACGAAGGTGCCTCAGAGATCTGTATTATCACTCATCGGTAAAAAAGAGAAGGAGGGAAAATAATTACAATATTCAATTTTTCCGTACATTGCTCAACAATGTATTTTTTTATAACAATTCCAATATTCGTTACACAGCGATAATAATAATAATAATAATAATAATAATAAACAGAATAACAATTTTTTATTGCCTACGATTTGTGGCGGGAGGGTGGGGGGAGGGAGGAATCAGCACTTACAAGAGACAGATTTTGAACGTCCATAATTGACCAAGATTATTTGCAAACACTGACCGTATGCAAAATTCTATAATTGAAAAATCAAATGAAGAGATAATAAATTGGGAGGATCGTTAACTAATTTGTACGATATCCATACAGTCGGACTGAGCGGATGGCTGAAAAAGGTTCTATTGTTTTTTTTTCTTCATTTTTTTCCTTTGTAATTGATAAATATCGGTAAACCGATTTTTCGCAAGATCGCCGAGCGATGTGCGTCTGTGGGAAAATTGCGCGAAAAACAAGGCGCGTGACGATCGTTGCAAAGTTTCATTATTATTTTTTTTTTTTTCAAAACTACGTAAATATTTTGTACGCTTTGGTTAAATGTCGTAGAAAAAGTGGTTTGTATGCAAAATGACTCGTAAAATGGTAAAGAATAAAATCCGCTAATCGGTCGAGATTGCTCTTCAAGGGCCTAGATCTATGGCTTTCTCATTATTTATTTTCATCTTTATTTTTTAACAGGGTAATGTTGGAATTCAGTTCTTTTGTTTCTTGTATTGCCCCCACCGAAAAGAAAGTATATGTATATATATATATATATATATGTATGTATATATATATATATATACGTATATACATAGATATATAATAGATACATTTCAGCGTATACCGAAAATATTTTCGAGGAAAATTTTACATCTTGGATATATTTTAAAAATGTGTTCGAAATATATTTGACTAAATATATTATCTGAGATGTATCCAAAATATATTTGAAACATATTTCTCATACATAAACGGACAAAAAAAAAAAAAGTTTCACTCGTCGTATAAATTTTCCATACTTTTCTTTTCCATGGGGGTTGTTTTGTGATGACTCGTAAATTTAATAGAAATTTAAAAAAATCTTTTTTCAATTATGGTAGATGTCGATCTATTAATTCCCCGAGGACTTGACAGTCTGAACATCGTGAATCGCCGATTTATGCCTCAAACGCTCTCTCGACGATTCGTGAAAAAAAAAAAATCCTCACTTCCGTTCTGAGATTATGCTCGCTTCTCGTGTCCGCTCGAACGAAAGAAAATTTCGACCGTAGTTAGAAATATATATATATATATACAAATATCTATGAGGCATTCCAGACCAAATCCAGAGAAACCGGAAGTCTCGCAATTTTTATTGTTTTTCTTCTTTTTTCAAACTATGTAAAATAATTTTTATTACGATATAATTATCGATAATTCCAAACTTTTACCTGAATATTTAAAATCTTCATATTTTCTTCAATAATCAGAATAATTTTCTTATATATCAAATAATAAAGATTGATTAACTTGGTTTTTCCATATTCAAACGTTCATCTTTTTCTAGTCCTTTTTTTTCTCAATAATGAATTTACCGTAAAAAATTCTGAACAATCGATAACTAGTCGTATTTATTATAAATATCGCGATAACACCAGCAATTTTTTAAACCGGAAATTGGTCGCGAGATCGATTTTATGTTTTCCTACAAAAAATATTAAAAGGAAACAGAAATTAATAGGGAAATTGACGACTCTGTCGCTCTGGTCTGGGGTTGCTCCATAAATATTTATATATATTTGAAAATAAATCGTTAATGCCGATGAATAATAAATTATCAGGGCAATTGATTTGTGGCTCGTTAAACAAATTTTTCTATCCCCTTTCATGCTCCTTTTTGTCTGTCTGTCTGTCTCTCTCTTTCTCTCTCTTCTTGTCTGTCTCTCTCTTTCTCTCTCTTCTTGTCTGTCTCTCTCTTTCTCTCTCTTCTTATCTGTCTCTCTCTTTCTCTCTCTTCTTATCTGTCTCTCTCTTTCTCTCTCTTCTTGTCTGTCTCTCTCTTTCTCTCTCTTCTTGTCTATCTCTCTCTTTCTCTCTCTTCTTATCTGTCTCTCTCACACGGTATAAATGGCTTATGCATCGATGAGTAATTCATTGGACCCGAGTACACGGGGCCGAATATAGCTCGGGCAATTCGTTAATTTTTTTTAATTTTTTCTCTTGTCATAATTTATTTCGATTTATATTCAGAAGTTTCGTACTTCTTGTGACTCGAAAACTTCACGGAAGGTGCCATTAGCGAGCATTCTCGTTGCTTTCTTCGCTCATTTCACTATGTGGTTAAATTTGTTACGTTTTATTTTTTTTTTCATTTTTCTTTATCTATAATTGCAGGAATGCCCTGAGATAGTTTGCGATTTTTATCGATGTTTCAGATTGACCATTCTTCTTGTATTTTATTGTAATTTTTTAGAAGGGTAAAAAGAGAAATTGCGAAAAAAAAAAGTGGTAGGTCAAAAGTCAACATTGCGGTACTTTTCAAAGTGAGAGTTGTATGATAGGGTTGGGAGCGAACATTAGAGCGCGAAGCATTTTTCGATCACGACATCGTCCCATATTCACGACGCAAAGTTACGCCACGTCCTTTTTTTTTTTTTTTTTTTTAATCCTTTATTTACCTAATTTTTTTGCGATTTTTTCGTTTTTTTTTTCTCTCTTGAATGCTCATTTCGATCATTGGACCTTCTTCACCGACGCACCATTCGCGTAACCGTTCGTATGTTTTCCATTCATTTCGTTCAATTTCGCAATTTCCATGGCTTTCGATTTCATTTCCGTTCGTCGCTGGTATGCCCGTTTGCCCTTTTAAACAAATTAAATTAAAAATTATTTTATTTCAATTATGTATATATATATCGTGCTCGAAATATTTTTCGTGCAAAAAAAAAAAGAATATCAGAAAGAAAATTGAAAAAAAGTGATTGAAATTTTAACTCCGTCCAAAGTATTTTTAATCGTCTTAGATAAACGTACCAATAGCTGCATATCTTATGCTTACACACTGACGGAAAAATAAAAAATAAAAAAATATATATATAGGTATAGATTAACATGGAGTGACTGGTAAATTTACTTTGAAAAAAGGAAAAAAATTACAAAAAAAATCTTGTTCCATTCATAAAATTGACCCTGATGCCTGATATTTGTACAACGGTCATTGAAATGAGAAAAACTTTCTCTGAGTAACATATGAATAAACGCGGACAAAAAAAATAAATATCCATCAAAAAAAGGCTGTAAAAAAGTGTGACAAAAGTTGGTTAGTAATGATCGTTGGTTCGTTATTTCCAAACACAAAAAAAAATCAATTTTATGTGAGAAATGGGAACATCTCGTTTACCAAAAAATGAAGTGACAAAAATTAGGAAAAAAAAAAAGGGGAAATAATAAAATAATATGTGGGATACATAACTCACCTTGGCAATGTAGGCCTTGGCGTAAAAGTTTCCAAAAAGTACGATGAATGAGATCATGTAAAATACGAGCGCGTATTGCATCCAAAGTGGAAAGTCACAGCCGGAACGAATACCATTTATACCGAGAACGAGAGCCGACGTGAATTGTATTAATTGCAAAATTGTCAGGTATCTCTTCCACCAGAGATATTTAGCAATCGTTGGTCCAAACGCTGACAGAGCATAGTACGAATACATCAATACGTGGATGAAACTGTTGACCATTGCTGGCAGGAAAGCTGTGATGATAAATAAATAATAATATTATTAAAAAATCTTCAATCTAGTCGCGAATAATTTTTTATTCCTTTTCTCTATACTGTAGTTGAGCAAACTTTAAAATTTCCATTCTATCGTGTCGAAAATCGGTAATGATAATATTAGTCAAAAAATTACGATCTTTGAACTTATCGATCAAACACAAAAAAAAAAGTAATTTTAGCTCAAAAAATCATTGAAAAAATATATGGAACTGGAAATGGATTAAATTAAGATAAAATTTTACGATTTTCTTCATACATACAATTTTAACACAAGGAATAATTTTTTACAGTATAACAATTTTCAAAATCCAAATTTCGATTCCGATTTATTTGCAAATTTAGCTCATAATTTATTAACGATCGCGTTAAATTAATGTCAAAACTAGGCAAGAATACCTCAAAAATTACTACGAATGGAAGGATTAAAAAAAAAAAAAAAACGAACATATTTTTTATTAACTCACTCGAGCCACTTGGCACCCACTTGATGCCAATCCACCACAAGGAGAACATGGTCGAATGATGGTAAACGTGAAGAAAACTCAATTGATTTTCCTTCTTTCGTAATATGAAGAAGAAAGTGTCACAAAATTCGAGCAACTTGCTAAAATAATACCACCAAACTGCATTCGCAATCTGTACAAAAAAAAAAGCATGTGAATAGCGATTAATGAAAAATTAATTATCTCAAATTTTGAGAGGAAAGAATAATATTTTACATACCAATATCTCATCAGGTCTCGTCACTTGTCTTATCGGCTGACACACATAACTGTATCGTAACCTGGTCGAGGCAACCAATAGCTGGAGAAACAAAGGTGAATAAAAAAAAATTATGAAGACAATATAGGAAAAAAAAAAAATTTACTTTGGAATCTGATTTATGTTTTTTTTTCAATAGAGAGAAAATTGATTTTAATTATGTTTATTCGATTCAAATTAAATATTAGCATTTATTTATTTGATTGGATCGATTGAGAGATCGATTGATTTTTTTTTCTCGACGATATTGAGAATTAAACATTTTTTTTAAATAAAAATTTACCTGAATTGCGATATAAGCGTTGAGTGCCGCCATTGCAAAATTGTAAGGCACTAGTACCCACGTTAGTTTGAAAGCTTTTCGCGTTTTCATGAGCTTTGGTCCTGCCCATACAATGAGAAGATAAAGAACGGTGTAGGCGAGAGTTGGCATTGGTGAATCGACGAGAAGCCATCCTCGGGTTCTTTCGTCTTTAACAAAATTTCTCAATTAAATCCTTCAGCTCTTTCGACTTATCAAAATCATCAATCACATTTTGATCAAATGTTCATTTTACAAAGTTTTAAAAAATTATACATTTCATTTTTATTCGATATTTAAAAAAAAATATATATATAATTAATATTATCGTCTCAACATTTATGATAATTAAATAAATTTATTTTCAACCAGTTTTATAATTAACCGAAATTATGTAAATAAAATTAGTTTAAAATACCTGCGAGAGAAAGTGTCCATAAGTAGTAATCGTAAACGTCGTTTATAAAAGTGGTCGTCGAATTAATAAGGGCCGCCATCGCCTATAAAAAAAAAAAAAAAATACGTTTCGAATAATTACTCCCTTCTAAATGATACATTTAAAATTAAATTAAATTAGTTAAATTGTTTATGTTTGAGCATGGTTGAAAAACTCAGCGAGAAAAGTGGAAATGCAGAGGGGCAAGGAAATTCAATTAATATTAATATTTTTCACTTGCATTAAGAGCGACTGTCATGGCTGGCAATCGTACGAGTGAAAAACAAATAATTTAAAATGCAAGGTGAGCCAGTGTCCAAGTACTTTGATGGCTGTAAATATCTATATATATATGAGTATAATTATGTCTTATCGTTCACCCAAGCAACATGCATGACGATAAGAAGCTCGAAACGTCCATCAGGAAACACGTGGGCTGAAACCAAAAACTCTAGTCCACTTTATTGCTGAAATTTTAGTGAAAAAAAAAACCAATTTTCCTTCATTGAATTGAGGATGCTTCACCCATAAATTCTCCATAAAAAAATTCATTCGAGCAAAATTTTAGTAATTACCGATAGGATTCAAATATTATTAAAAATTATCTATTTTAAATATTCGCAGATTATGAATTTTTAATAATGACAAAATTTTATCAATTGATTAGATTTTTTTTTTAATTATTTGACAAATTTAGAGGCAAACTTTTTTTATCAGTACGAAATAAATTTTTCCAGATGCATCTGAACAGTTCGATAAATTTTATCTCAATATTGAAATTTCGATTTTCAGGAATCTTCGAGTACTGTCTTTTATTAAACTAATTATTCAATGATAGTGTAGCTAGTAATTAATTCGATATAATTTTCGTGGCGATTCATCAACTCGATATTATGGGATTTTTATTTTTTTCGAAAAATTGTGAAGAGCACAACTTTCGTAAATTTTGAGCTATCTGGATAAAACTTTTTACAAAAACGTACTATCAAGAAACACTGTTCGCTATTCAATTTAAATGGACTCAGCCAAAACGTTAAAATTTTATAAATTTTTTTAAATTTTAACAAACGTAAATTTTAATCCTTTACCTCAAACTAGCTTCGAGCTATTAAAAAAAATACCTTTTCCAGTACTACATTGATATTTGATAATCAAATTTAGAGGCAAACTTTTTTTATCATTGCGAAATAAATTTTTCCAGATGCATCTGAATAGTTCGATAAATTTTATCTCAATATTGAAATTTCGATTTTCAAGAATCTTCAAACACTGTTTTTTATTAAACTCTTTATTTAAACCTTTACCTCAAACTAGCTTCAAGCTATTAATAAAATAACTTTTCCTACATTGATATTTGATAATCATTTATAATACTAAATTTAGCAAATATTGATGGAGGAGTGCTGATCATATGGTATTTAAAATCGGTTGGATAATTTGAACATAAATAAAAATTCAAACAACTCTCTACTTATTTTTATTAAAATTACAATTATCACATTGCTTCCTCGATTTTTCACTCATTTACGATTTTTCACTCTATGACGAAGCCAAAATTGAAAAAAATATTTGCTCATAAAAAGACTTTTAAAAATGGTACCAAAATACGAGAAAGCAATGAGCAAATTGAATATTGAAGAATTTTTCAAATTTTTATAGTATCGCAAAACACTATAAAATCCGAACTTTTGGAGAATTTTTTTATTATATAAAAAAAAATCTTTTGTAAAGCTAAAAGTATATTTTTTAAAAAAAGAGTTTTACTTTGTCAATATTTACGAAACAATTGAAAAAAAAAAATATTTCCTCCGAATCTCTTATTTGTTTTTTTCTTTAAGATCTCTTTAAGGTTTATTTAAGGCACAAAAGGCACCTTCACTGGCCCAAAAAAAAAAAGGTTTCTGATAATAAGATGTGGGGAGCTTTTTTCAAGTGTTTCCCATTAAAAAAAAAATCGAGGAAATAAAAGGCAGAGTGAAAAAAATTGCTTCATCGTGTAAAGCAGATAAATAATTTATAATTCTCATGAAGAAACTTTCTCAACTTCCGGTAATGAGAAATGTTTTATGTATAACTTTAGGCCACAAATATTTAAAATTAATCGAAGAATATAAATAATCCTCGAAGCAAGACTATGGGGTATCCACAATGAGTGTGTATTTCCGGTTCCATCGTTTTTTTTTTCTGACACTAAAAATAAGAGCTCATGTCTTATATATTAAAATTATTATAAATCGAGGCCTTAAGGCCTCGTCTCGCCCGCGCACACAGGTCATTTATCTCGAAAGTTGGAAACGAAATAATTAACGCTGGTAGAATTTACATCCCAATGCGGATATGCGAGAGGCATGCGATGTCCGATCCACTCATCTTTTCCGCTTCCTTTCTCTCGTCTCTTTTCGCTTGGACGGTGTAATTTGGTATAGAAAAAAACGAGCTCGGTCTCGAGTGAGCAAAACGGGACTGCGTGTCAGACTCGTTTTCACTTGTGGCGATTAATTACCGTCCGAGTATTCAGTCCGTTGCTCCGAACGAAAACTTTTCTATTTATTTTCAATAACGCACATTATCAACTCGCGAAACTCTCCGTTATCACCAATAATTTTTAGAAAGGAAAAAAAAAAGATAAGGAACGAAAAAAAAATTTTTAAAAATTTTAAGACATGAAATGATCGATCGATCAGATTTTGACCCACCGAACGAAAACTTTGCTATTTATTTTCAATAACGCACATTATCAACTCGCGAAACTCTCCGTTATCACCAATAATTTTTAGGAAGGAAAAAAAAAAGATAAGGAACGAAAAAAAAATTTTTTAAAATTTTAAGACATGAAATGATCGATCGATCAGATTTTGACCCACCGAACGAAAACTTTGCTATTTATTTTCAATAACGCACATTATCAACTCGCGAAACTCTCCGTTATCACCAATAATTTTTAGAAAGGAAAAAAAAAAGATAAGGAACGAAAAAAAAATTTAAAAAAATTTTAAGACATGAAATGATCGATCGATCAGATTTTGACCCACCGAACGAAAACGTTTCTATTTATTTTCAATAACGCACATTATCAACTCGCGAAACTCTCCGTTATCACCAATAATTTTTAGGAAGGAAAAAAAAAAGATAAGGAACGAAAAAAATTTTTTAAAAAATATTAAGACATGAAATGATCGATCGATCAAAAATCCTATTCTTTTCACTCGATCAGATTTTGACCCACCGAACGAAAACTTTGCTATTTATTTTCAATAGCGCACATTATCAACTCGCGAAACTCTCCGTTATCACCAATAATTTTTAGGAAGGAAAAAAAAAAGATAAGGAACGAAAAAAAATTTAAAAAAAATATTAAGACATGAAATGATCGATCGATCATTCATAGAATGATCGATCGATCAAAAATCCTATTCTTTTCACTAGATCAGATTTTGACCCACCACACGTCTGACCATAACGTCGTTTCACTACTTGCCATGCACAGACTTTTGCATCTCAAACCGATTGACATACCCCAATGAAATGTGAACCAGATTTTTTTGCCCTCGAATCTGAACTGAAGGTCAAAAGTAATTTTTCTCAATTATCGCAATCGATTGATAATTAAAAATCCAAAAAATCATTAACTTTTTTATCTAAATAAAATCGATCCAATTTCGATTCTTACCTCTGATCGATCGGTTAGCAGTTACGAAAATCCTTGAAATTCAATAATAATAATTTTCCTAAAAATCGAAAATAATTTCGAAAAATCGGTAAACTTTTTTTTACTCTCGATCTATCTCACTTCCATTTAGAGAGACATTGTCGCGCACGAAAAAAAAACATGGCCACTAGAACCCAATTTGAAATTATGTACGAAAAAAAAAAAAAAAAACAAAATAAATATATAAACCGAAATGAAAAAAAAAAAAAAAAAAATCGTACGCGTCAAGGCGATGACCGATCGACGTTGCGGCAGAGCCCGTCTCACTGTCTTTGCCACCGGTGTGCTTTATAACTTTGGTGTCCGTCCACCACCGCGTTTGCGGTTATAACGACCAACGCGTTCGTCGCAAAGAGGCCAAAAGCAAACCGTCCGCTCGCACGTGTACAGTACGAGAGAAGTGGAGAGGGCAAAGTAAGTCTGTGAGATCGGTTGTGATCGGTTTTAGCGTATGAACCGAGTCGTTCCACCAAAGGGGCGATTTCCCCCACTTTTTCCACTTCCATTTTTCCCAACGGTCCCACCCCTTTCGCGATCAGTCTCGAGATCTTATCTGTAAATACACGATCTCGAAATCCATTGACAAAATACTTTCTTTCTCCCTTTTTAAGCTTTCGAGCTTACAGTTAAAATTCCCACAAATCGAAACTCTTTACGATGACAAAAATTTCGTAAAAAATTTAGAGTACCAAAAAAATCGAAACTCTTCACGATGACAAAAATTTCGTAAAAAATTTAGAGTACCAAAAAAATATTAGCAGAGACGGTACTATAGACTGTCGCCTACCGCAACTTTAAAAACTATATCGTATCTTTTAGCGAAAAAAAAAAATTTTAGCCAAGACGGCACTATAGACTGTCACCTACCACAACTTGAAAATTTTTATCGTATCTTTTAGCAAAAATTTAACAAATATCGATCGACTATTTTGCACGATTGGTAAATTGGAGGACTTTTTTTATTTATGCTAGAAAAAATTTAACGAATCTAATCTACTTATTGCAAGAATATATCGTGCTATTTTTCAAGCTTTCGAGCTTACAGTTAAAATTCCCACAAATCGAAACTCTTTTTTTTTTTAATTTGAGAGAGATATAAGATATAATAAAATTTAGAGTACCAAAAAAATATTAGCAGAGACGGCACTATAGACTGTCACCTACCGCAACTTGAAAATTTTTATCGTATCTTTTAGCAAAAATTTAACAAATATCGAACGACTCTTTTGCACGATTGGTAAATTGGAGGACTTTTTTTATTTATGCTAGAAAAAATTTAACGAATCTAATGTACTTATTGCGAGAATATATCGTAGCTGAATAAAAATTGCAGTCTCCATTTTATAAGCTGGTAGGAGAATATAATTTGTCAGCATCAACTTGTCTCAATTAAATTAATTAATAACAAAGAAACAACTGAAATAAATAATTAATTATATTTTTCGACGATATAAAATAAGATCTTGCCTGTGTCAAATTTTATTACTCATTTGACACTTGTACGTGATGCAATTTTATGGAACTCAGTTCGTTAAAAATTCGCACATTTTAATTTCACCAATAATATTTTTCTCCCGTGACTCTCCCCCCACCCTTCCCCGATTAAATTTTACGATTTATAGTTGGCTTGGAGAGGGAAGTATAAAAATATTAAAACGCCTCTGGTCCTGACCGATACAGTTGAACGGGCTTTGACTGTATCTATTTGCCTCGGATAAATCGTCGAGGGGCCTCCATCCACTCCCCACCACCGCGTGAGAAAAATAAACGGGCCCAGTGTGGTCCACAACGGTCCAACCGCACCGATCCGTACTTCTCCCACTTTGAGTCAGAGCGAACACGACACGATGGGCCCCCCCCCCCTCCCTCCGAGTATTCAATATAGTATCGGTGGGACTCGGAGCCTCGATAATTTCCCGAACGACACATATACGCGCCTGTGCTCCATCGCTTATCCAGGAAGAAAATTCAGGCCCCCCTTGGATTGTATTTGACCCACTTTGGGGCCTCGTTCAATCATCATGAAAGTTTGACATTTTTCGTGCTCACTTTCCTCAAAGATCCAAGAACCGAACAAAGAAAGTGCACCAAATAATTTTTTTTTTATATTTTATTCAACATTTAATGATCTCAGTTTTTGTTTTTCGATTGAAATTTAATGAAATTTATTCTCATTAATTAATACACAATTTAAATTGAAATATATCACTCGTAGTTTAATTTTTTTAGCACGCGATCGATTGTATTGAATTTTATTAACGAAAGTATCTCTGTTGTTCGCCCTCTTGGGAGTTCGCGGACCAGTGAAGGTCGAGGAACTAAGATAACGAAGAGACAAATTTTAAAGAAACTCGTCATACATAGGCGTTCGCGTTGGAAGCGTATACGATCCAAACGAGGACTCGAACCATTCTTATCCGATCCTCATCGGATTCGAGCTGTGTCAGCACGATGTTGCATTTTTTTCTTTTTTTCTCTCTCTCTCTCTCTCTCCCTTCCGCGTCTCATATTGCTCCGCTGCATATTACAAAGCGACCGGGAAATAAAACTCGAAATATTTTCTTCATTGTTCTCGAGTAGCGTGACATTATATTTATAATAATAAGCATACATGAATGATAAGGAAAATCATTGTCTTCCTCAAAATAAAATAATTGAAAGTTCAATGGATATTCCAATTTTCTTTTTGTTTGTTTTCCTTGTATTTTTTTGCTACTTTGACTGCAGACAATGGTGTGAAAACGAATATTACATATTCATGGAGACCTCGATCAACCGGGGTATACCTATGCGAAGCAACAGGGATCTGACCCTCGGTTTAATCGAGTGAAACTTTGTGTAAAGATGACGTCGTACCTATTGATTTATGCGAGATAATTAATTCGATGCTAAAAGCGAAAAGTTTATGTGGACAATAAAATGCACTTTTTTTTTAATAACCTTCGATGACAACTGGGAAATGTGCGCACTGTCGCTCTATTAAAATATATTTATATTTGAATTTTTCGTAATTCGATCGACGAATTGAGAATTTTTATAATTTGGGCTGGGGTCAAAAGAGGGCGGATGACCCGCTCTATTAAAATATATTTATATTTGAATTTTTCGTAATTCGATCGACGATTTGAGAATTTTTATAATTTTGGCTGGGGTCAACAGAGGGCGGATGACCCGAGCCTCGAGGCTCAATAACGAAACCAATTTCGCGCAGTTTCACCCAAACCTTTGATGACAACTGGGAAATGTGCCCACTGTCGCTCTATTAAAATATATTTATATTTGAATTTTTCGTAATTCGATCGACGATTTGAGAATTTTTATAATTTTGGCTGGGGTCAAAAAAGGGCGGATGACCCGCTCTATTAAAATATATTTATATTTGAATTTTTCGTAACTCGATCGACGATTTGAGAATTTTTATAATTTAGGCTGGGGTCAAAAGAGGGCGGATGACCCGAGCCTCGAGGCTCAATAACGAAACCAGTTTCGCGCTCTGAGCTCCCCCCATGCTTTTATTGGGTCAAGTGTGTCTGGCTCACGTTCGAGAGAGAGTATTCTTCTTCTTTCTTTGAGGAAGTTGTTCGCGCTCCACTCCTTGGAGCTGGGTCAGTGGGTATAATATTCCACGTTGAACCTTGACACAACTTATCGAAATCAATTATCAGCAATACGCGATTTTCTCAAACCAAAAATTTTTGTTCTCTCGATGTTATTGTAGAAAAAAAAAAACAACGAATAGACGGACATGTCGGAAATGAAATTTCTCAAATGAGAGAAACCAAAGTGCAAAGGGAATTCAAATATTTTACGAATAATCGTAAATAATAATCATTTGAAACGAAAAAATTATTATTTTTTAATTACTCGAAGTATTTTTTTTTCCAATTATTTTATTAGAAAAATAATTTTCAATGGTTTTTTTTTATCATTTGGATGCTGCCGAAAAACTGTGATCAGGACCCAAAACTTTCTTTATTTATGTACTTATCGAAATCAATTATCAGCAATACGCGATTTTGGGAAACCAAAAATTTTTGTTCTCTCGATGTTATTGTAGAAAAAAAAAACCAACGAATAGACGGACATGTCGGAAATGAAATTTCTCAAATGAGAGAAACCAAAGTGCAAAGGGAATTCAAATATTCTACGAATAATTGTAAATAATATTTGAAACGAAAAAATTATTATTTTTTAATTACTCGAAGTATTTTTTTTTCCAATTATTTTATTAGAAAAATAATTTTCAATGGTTTTTTTTTATCATTTGGATGCTGCCGAAAAACTGTGATCAGGACCCAAAACTTTCTTTATTTATGTACTTATCGAAATCAATTATCAGCAATACGCGATTTTGGGAAACCAAAAATTTTTGTTCTCTCGATGTTATTGTAGAAAAAAAAAACCAACGAATAGACGGACATGTCGGAAATGAAATTTCTCAAATGAGAGAAACCAAAGTGCAAAGGGAATTCAAATATTCTACGAATAATTGTAAATAATATTTGAAACGAAAAAATTATTATTTTTTAATTACTCGAAGTATTTTTTTTTCCAATTATTTTATTAGAAAAGAATTTTCAATGGTTTTTTTTTATCATTTGGATGCTGCCGAAAAACTGTGATCAGGACCCAAAACTTTCTTTATTTATGTACTTATCGAAATCAATTATCAGCAATACGCGATTTTCTCAAACCAAAAATTTTTGTTCTCTCGATGTTATTGTAGAAAAAAAAAATCAACGAATAGACGGACATGTCAGACATGGAATTTCCCAAATGAGAGAAACCAAAGTGCAAAGGGAATTCAAATATTTTACGAATAATCGTAAATAATAATCATTCGAAACGAAAAAATTATTATTTTTTAATTACTCGAAGTATTTTTTTTTCCAATTATTTTATTAGAAAAGAATTTTCAATTGTTTTTTTTTTTTTCATTTGGATGCTGCCGAAAAACTGTGATCAGGACCCAAAACTTTCTTTATGTATATATTGATCGCAATAAGTATATGAAATAACGAGAGAATCAGGTTCAATGGAGAAACCATCTCTTGACGTCACTACCGGAGCTCGTTTTTGACGGACCGTGAGAGGATGAAAAATATTTAAAAACCATTTCGAGTCTTGTTATCTATCTTCACTCTGCTATACATATATATATATATACGAATTCTTCTAACAATTAATTAGTCAATTTTATTTTTAGTCTACATATATATATATATATATATGTATATATATAGACTAAAAATAAAATTCACTAATTAATTGTTAGAAGAATTCGTATATATATATATAGACTAAAAATAAAATTAACTAATTAACTGTTGGAAGAATTCGTGATTTCATTTATTTATTTAATTAACAAAATTTCATAAAGTTCAGTTGGAAAAAATTAACACTAGTCATCGGTATAATTACTCATAACAGGATAAAATCATCCCAGCTTACATGCATGGGTAGTGGGTGGGATTAAGTAAGCTGAGAAAGTTTCCACTGTACATTCATCCTCGTACAATAAATATATTAACGTGAAAATAAATTTTGATTGCAGCGATTTTTTTTTTTTACTACGAACGTCATTTTTTCTTATTTCCATTCACTTTGGTTCAAGGTCATTATTAGGCGAAATTGAGTACAAATTTCCACTTTGTCGATTCGATTATGGACGGGTTTAAAAAGAGAAAGAAAAAAAAAAAAAAAAAAACAACAAAAGAGCCTCGAGCATACTTTCATTATGTACTCGTATTCCTATTGGCTATACCCCCAGCAGATAGAACGGGTGAGCGACGTTTACTGTGACTCGAAAGGACAACGTAAAGCATGTACTAGTAAAGTCCTACTTCCAAATTTCTCGTCAATTGATTCACCCATGAAATAAAAATAAATTAACGTGATACGTCTAATATTTAATATTTAATATTTAATTTAATATTTAATATTAATAGTTAATCAATATAATAATATTATATCTTTATCTATCTAGTGTGAATTTTATCTATTTATCGTGCATTTTATTTATCTATTGTCCATCATCTTAAACAAGATGAAAAAAAATAAACTTAAGATAAATAAACGTCTGAAGAAAAAATCTATATAAATATATATATATATATATATATAAAATATCAATGTATATATATATTAATGATCTGAACAATAACGCACAATAACAATTAATTTGGCACGTTTTAAAATATGCAATGGACGTGTTGATAGCTGAGAAAATAATTTTCCTCTACGAGAACGTAATAAAGAGGATAAAATTTTATTTCCATTAAAAAATATTGTTTAAACAAAAATCTCGCAAAAACCTTGACACTCAAATGTCACGATAACAAATCTTTCTCGAGATATTGCGTTATACAAAGTGCCTTGAGTACAGGAAATACCTGATGGTGCGTGACCCTCTATAAGGAACTATATATATATATATATAATATTAATGTATATATATATCAACGATATGAGCAGTAACGCACAATAACAATTAATTTGGCACGTTTTAAAATATGCAATGGACGTGTTGATAGCTGAGAAAATAATCAAAGAAGTTACGATTAATTCATGACTTTTAAAAAAAGTAGCAAAAAAAAAAAACTGCAAAAACGGACTGTTGTTTGAAATTTTATTCGGATGAATAATGATCTGGAGTTGAGAATAACGAGAATGCAAAGAAATGGACACGTGACAACGCATTTGAATTTACATTGTAACGAGAGAGAGAGAGAGAGAGACAGTTATAGTTTAGTTTGCAGGTCACAAAGTTCAAGTGTCATAGAGGCAATCAGTTGCATTTAATTTAAATACTACCTAAGTCAATATTTGACGCGAGATAAATTTACCTCAATAAAATGGCATTTAATAGAGACTGTCAAATGCTCTAATTATTATCTGGCCGGATAAATTTTTATTTAAAAATAATAATTTTACTGAGAAAAATTTAAAAGTAATTAAGTGATATTTTAATTGTTTTGTTTCAAATAAATTGAACGACCAGCGAAATGTTTATTTAATTCGTATACGTTTCAATTTTTCTAATAAAAAAAAAAAAAACGACTTTTATGGCCCACGAGAATACTGTAAATAAATTTACCACGAAGCTGCTCATTTAAAAAAAAAATCTACTTAACGATTATCATATGTATAATTAATTTTAAAAAAATTATTATTCATCAATTAAATTTCTATAGGGAAAAATCGAAAAGCAATAATGACATGACGGTATGTAGCATTGAAAAAATTTCACGTATTAGCATTACTCGAGTATACGGATGCTCGTCGACGAGTTCCATGACTGATGTGTGTATTGGGTGTACATAAGAATTATTATGCCGCCATTTTAAATTTTACGAACTATGAAATATTTGCGATCGTCAAACATTTACTAAACTTATGCAACTGTTCCGAGAATAGGCGAGTCTCCCTTTCGTGGCTGCTGTCAAACTCACACAGAGTTCTATAACTTTCGAGCTATATGCCAATTTCTCACTCTCTGTTCGACGTAACGAAAAATCATCCTTTTAAATCAGTTTTTCAAGCTGACGACATTCTACCCAATTGAAAATCCGTATTTTCACCTATGTACCTTCATATATGTGTTTAAGGGTCCATACAGTCTGTACGACAATTTACAATTTTTTATTTATTTATTTATTTATTTATTTATTTATTTATTTATTTATTTATTTATTTATTTATTTATTTATTTATTTATTTATTTATTTATTTATTTATTTATTTATTTATTTATTTATTTATTTATTTATTTATTTATTTATTTATTTATTTATTTATTTATTTATTTATTTATTTATTTATTTATTTATTTATTTATTTATTTATTTATTTATTTATTTATTTATTTATTTATTTATTTATTTATTTATTTATTTATTTATTTATTTATTTATTTATTTATTTATTTATTTATTTATTTATTTATTTATTTATTTATTTATTTATTTATTTATTTATTTATTTATTTATTTATTTATTTATTTATTTATTTATTTATTTATTTATTTATTTATTTATTTATTTATCTATTTATCTATTTATTTATCTATTTATCTATTTATTTACCATGCAATGATCGCGGAGAGGAAGTTTAACAGACGAAAGGGGAAAACAAAAAGGACGAAATAGGGGAAAAAAAATCGTCTCGCTCCGAGAGTCAAACCGCGTTACGGCACGAGATCTCGAGGTGGACAGACACGGCCAAAGAGCCGAATGAGTATCGTGTCTCGTTTATTAAGAGCCAACTGAAATGATAGAGAAAAAGTAGCTATGTGGATTCTATTTACACGTGGTATTGAACCAGCAAGAGATGTGTCCTTTCTCCGGATGGAGGGACGAGCGAGAGCCTCAGAGCTAAGCACCACAGAGCCAGACTCTCGCTACATCCGCCAAAGAAGCACCTCCAGCTCGGATAATTTCCCCAGCCTGGTCTGGGGAAAAACAAAAAAAAAAAAAATGCAACTCACAATCGATCGAATTCCATTCTGGCACACTTGTTGTTGAATTTCATATCGCTCACTGAATATTCATTCAGTGAGGTCAGTGAGGTCAGGCGGGTCAAATCGTTGGGGCAAGTAAACAAATTGCTAATTTGTACAATTTTGGCTCGGTAATGTCTTTTTTAATTTAATTTAATTTTCCTCAATATAAAAAAAAAATCATCCCATTCACGAGAAATTTAACAGGCAGCAAGATATTGCGTTAGTGATTTATTTAATTCCAACAATATTTTTTTAAATTAAAATTAATCTTTATGTGCCTGGAAATTTAACAGGCAGCAAGATATTGCGTTAGTAATTTATTTAATTCAAACAATTTTTTTTTTAATTAAAATTAATCTTTGTGTGCCTGGAATAAGGAAAAGTTAATAATTTTCAAAAAAAAATTATCTCGCAAATAAATTTCCTATCTGAACGTATAAACGCTATGATTGAGACAGGTAAACGTTAAATAACACAACAGCTCAGCGGGGTTTCTCCTCCACGTGTAACTTTTATGGGGGACAGAGAGAGAGTGAAAGAAACCTCCGCAATCAAAACTTTTTTTTTTCGTTATGCGCGATGTATATCTCGTGGTTATTCGATTTCTGGACATATCAACTTCCCATATGGCTCGGCTCCATTAATTCACTCAGGTGAAAGTCCCAATTGTTCATATGTCAACAGAAATTTTATTGCCCGAAACAATTTACAATTCTTAGCAATAATATTATAAAATTTTGTAATTTAACAATGATTCGTCACTTGAATAATAATTTATTCATTTTGTAAATCAGCTATTTAACAAATAGGCGAGGAAGCCTCTGGTGAACGAATATATTAATTTGCCTTTACCACAAATTACAATTATTCATTTTTATTTCGTCTTGCATGTTTTTCCATTTTTCAAACGTTCAGCAATACGAAATTTTTAATTTGCCAATATTTCGCTAACGCTTCAGAACGTCCCTCGAGACTTTAATTTTTTTTTAATCGTTGAAAAATAAATTAAACAATAAATCATAAGTAAATTAAATCGAACGAAAAAACAATATTTTTATCGCCTGGAGAATTTAAAAAATTTCATACGAATCTGGTAGAAATAAAATATTGCCCATAATGAAATTCACAATCGGTTTTAATTACTCCAAAACCAGTCAAACAACTCTCGATCGAAAACTCTCAATTTCTCTCCTGTGTCGTTCAATTCGACTTCAGCTATTGAAATACTATACAAATGTTAAAGATCTCGATCGGGTTAATAACGGCATCGGCCAACGCCACTTTCTTCGATCTTCGAAGACACTCTCGTGAATCGGACCAACACACACACACTGCAATCAGCTTACTTTCGAGGTCAATGTCTAGGACCGGCCCACTCACATACGCAACCAGTTTTCTGAGCTTAACTGCACGCAACTTTCTTCCATGTCGATTTTATTTATTTATTTATTATTATTATTATTTTTTTTTATAAAAATTTTCTTTATAAATAAAATTGAGTTAGCGACTAAATTTGGAAAATGATCGACGAAGGTGATCTGATTTTTGGAATTATGAATGTTTTTTTTTTCACCTCAAAAAAAATTGAACTTTGAACTTTGTGCCATTATCATTTTTTTCGAATCGTAAAACTTCCTCTGTAAGGAAAAAAAAGAAAAAAATAATGATCGGTTTTTTAAATATGCAACGATCAGGAGAGGAAACAATTTGCAATTGAAAACGTTTTTACTTCCTCGTGGAGGAGGCGCCTGTTTTCATAAAGAAAAATAATATGACCTTTTAATGCCAGAGTTTTTTAAATATTGGAAAACTTTCTTTTTGTATTTACAAAAAGTTTCCTCATTTATGCATCTCATGCCCAAACTATTGCCAGATCTAAAATAATAACAAAATTTTTTAATACAAATGAAATACTTCAGCCAGGGAGATTTGATATTGAGATCGGTCCAGATCGATGGAGTTCATTTTTTGTAGAAATTTATAATTTTTTAACGAGTATATTGAACTCTATGATGATGTCAAAGGTCACCACGTGACATAAGAGTGAGAGGGGAGTACAGGAAAAAATTATTAATACTTTAACTTATGTGAATTTTATGAGAAAATTTGTTGAATTATTCAATAAATTCTGTCTAAAAGAATCAAGTCTCATGCCCAAACTATTGCCAGATCTAAAATAATAACAAAATTTTTTAATACAAATGAAATACTTCAGCCAGTGAGATTTGATATTGAGATCGGTCCAGATCGATGGAGTTAATTTTTTGTAGAAATTTATAATTTTTTAACGAGTATATTGAACTCTATGATGATGTCAAAGGTCACCACGTGACATAAGAGTGAGAGGGGAGTACAGGAAAAAATTATTAATACTTTAACTTATGTGAATTTTATGAGAAAATTTGTTGAATTATTCAATAAATTCTGTCTAAAAGAATCAAGTCTCATGCCCAAACTATTGCCAGATCTAAAATAATAACAAAATTTTTTAATACAAATGAAATACTTCAGCCAGTGAGATTTGATATTGAGATCGGTCCAGATCGATGGAGTTAATTTTTTGTAGAAATTTATAATTTTTTAACGAGTATATTGAACTCTATGATGATGTCAAAGGTCACCACGTGACATAAGAGTGAGAGGGGAGTACAGGAAAAAATTATTAATACTTTAACTTATGTGAATTTTATGAGAAAATTTGTTGAATTATTCAATAAATTCTGTCTAAAAGAATCAAGTCTCATGCCCAAACTATTACCAAATCTAAAATAATAATAAAATTTTTTAATACAAATGAAATACTTTAGCCAGGGAGATTTGATATTGAGATCGGTCCAGATCGATGGAGTTAATTTTTTGTAGAAATTTATAATTTTTTAACGAGTATATTCAACTCTAAGATGATGTCAAAGGTCACCACGTGACATAAGAGTGAGAGGGGAGTACAGGAAAAAATTATTAATACTTTAACTTATGTGAATTTTATGAGAAAATTTGTTGAATTATTCAATAAATTCTGTCTAAAAGAATCAAGTACTATTCTATATAAGACTCGACCTAAATTTTAGAGTGATGATAACTCGTGACAGAAAGATTACAAATGAGAGAAAATGATGAGGAAGCAATATGCAAATTTCAATTTGCAGATTATTTCTTTTTTTTTCTTTCTTATTTTCCGATTCTACACGTGTGTGCACAAAAATAAGCAAATCAGTCACGAGTCACGTATGCTGATAAGTAAGTAAACTAAAGAAGACGTGTTCAATCAAACATTTTCCAGAATTCGCCTGATGAAAATTTACGTCATGAAAGTTTGCAAACAGAAGATCGAGTGGATAGGAAAGATATAGAAATTCCGAGCACCTTAATGCTCTTATCATTTTTGATAAGGCAAAATTTTAAATATAATCAAAGTCGACGTTTATCGAATGAACACGATAATAATAATATCACGAATTATATTATAAACAATTAAACACTCATCAATGCAACAAAAGTTAAATTGTACTTGGATTTTTATAATATATTTATAGTAATTTTTTAAATATTATTATCTCTGTGAAAAATAAATTAAACATACGAGGCACAAAGATAAAAAAAAGTTTGAACAAATTCGATTTGAGGATGAATTTTTCTCATTGTAATATCGACAAATTTATTAGTGAAAAAAATATGAACCGGATATGTGAAATGGAGACCAAAATCATTTATCAAGGCAAAATTTTAAATATAATCGAAGTCGACGTTTATCGAATGAACACGATAATAATAATATCACGAATTATGTTATAAACAATTGAACACGTAAAAATTAACAGCTTGAAGAAATTTCATCAATGCAACAAAAGTTAAATTGTACTTGGATTTTTATAATATATTTATAGTAAATTTTTAAATATAATCAAAGTCGACGTTTATCGAATGAACACGATAATAATAATATCACGAATTATGTTATAAACAATTGAACACGTAAAAATTAACAGCTTGAAGAAATTTCATCAATGCAACAAAAGTTAAATTGTACTTGGATTTTTATAATATATTTATAGTAAATTTTTAAATATAATCAAAGTCGACGTTTATCGAATGAACACGATAATAATAACATCACGAATTATATTATAAACAATTGAACACGTAGAAATTAACAGCCTGAAGAAATTTCATCAATGCAACAAAAGTTAAATTGTACTTGGATTTTTATAATATGTTTATAGTAAATTTTTAAATATAATCAAAGTCGACGTTTATCGAATGAACACGATAATAATAACATCACGAATTATATTATAAACAATTGAACACGTAGAAATTAACAGCCTGAAGAAATTTCATCAATGCAACAAAATTTAAATTGTACTTGGATTTTTATAATATATTTATACTAAATTTTTAAATATTATCTCTATGAAAAATAAATTAAACATACGAGGCACAAAGACAAAAAAAAAGTTTGAACAAATTCGATTTGAGGATGAATTTTTCTCATTGTAATATCGACACATTTATTAGTGAAAAAAAATATGAACCGGATATGTGAAATGGAGGCCAAGATCATTTATCTTAAATACTCAACCACATGCGATTGGTCTATACTGATTTTTCGATTATTTGACGAAAAATATTTTTAAAAAATTACTAATACCTTAGAACGAAAAAAGAATAATAACGAATAGGAGAAAAATATGTTTTAGCCTAATGACTAATTATGTAAATGGTATGAATAATGAACATTATTTGCTTGTCGAGAATGAAGAGAGTCTTGGATGACGTTTGCATGCAATTTTTGTGCTGGTCAATATAGACAAACGTTGGTATAATTTCCAAATGAGAGAGCAGGTACGATATCTCCCAGGTAAATCTCATACCGGAGATCGCCAGACTCGCCACGAGTAGGAAAGAATCAGCGAAAGTGAAGTTTCTCAAGTGCAACGATGCTTAGAGAGTGCAAATACTATATACATTTTTCACGTATCCTACCCTCATCATTTGCTCACTCATTTCCCTGTATAATCTACGAGTTAGAGATATGACGAACGTTTACCGATTCCACCGAAAATTTAATGCATATATCTGTCATTTAAAATTATTAGTGACTTTTGCTCGTTGATTAATTTTCAACGATGTAATTATATATGAAAATTATTTAGTAAAATTTTTTTTTTTCACACGACACATGACGAATTTTCGATAATTTTAATCGCCATTAATTATTTCAATGATCATTAATTAATAAGTTTTTAATTACGAGTAAACTTAATGATCTTACACATGGCTTGCAGCTAAACTTTCTATCTTATATTGAATAAAAAAATCCAGGCATTGAGTGAAAATATTAAAAGAAATAAATGTCTACAAATAATCAATTGCTTGTCGCTGAATTTAACGTCATAGAGAACGAAAAATAGGTCAACATTAGTTTTTAAAAATGATTAAAAATCATTTAATAATAATTTAAACATGTACGATTGACGTTAAATTGAAAAAGGAATCGAACTATCCTCAAATTATTGCGGGAAAACAGTTTGAAATTATTATTTATAATTACATTGATAATTGTTGCTATTAAAAAAAAAAATTTACCAACTTTTAATAATTAAAATCTAAAAAATATTATCAGACCTAAAATTAAATAGTAAATTGGGGGAAAAAAATAATAATGTCAAATTTATCGATTCTTGTCCAGCACACGTGTGCATGACACAATCTCGAATGAGTTTACTGACCTCTTGACCACTTAACCAAATCTGCAAATGCATCGTCTAACGAGACAGCAAGAGACCACGTGGCTTTTTACCAGCCAGAGCCAACTACCAGCCATAGTCAACTATATATAACAGTATAGATGCTCCTGAACCCATTTCCGTATAGTATTCAATCAAAATTCAACGAGCATTTGCTGGCTTTATTCACGCCAAATGCCTATAATCCTGGTGACAAGCAAATTTTTATTCTCACACTTTTTCATCTATCATCCTCCATCATAATTTATTTCTAGTCTTTTCCATTTTTATGACGAGAGCACTAAGCTAAACACCGTGATAAAATTGACCCATAAAAATAATAAGCCATATAATAATAACACCCTGAAATAATTATCTATATATATATATATATATATAGATATAAATATATATATATATATATATATATATAGATAATTATTTCGGATAATTTCATCGGATAATTTTTTCAGTTGGGATCAGTCGAGTTGTTGAAACACGAAAGGTTCATTGAACCCTCGCTGTATGAATGAAAAAATTTCCCACAAACACCAAACTGCACGAATTTTCCAAGGGAGCAATGAAATAAATTTATCATATTTTTGTTTAATTATAAAAAAATTATTTTTAATATTTACGATATGAAAAAAAAAAAAAAATGGAAAATACCGCAAAAGGATAGCAGTGTGATGAATTGTTGGACTTTAAGGATTGAAAATGGAACAAAATAATGCTATCAGACAATTTTACAAACCTCACTGGAGTATTCGCTGGAATTCCATGTGAAAAAGTTGAAAAAATTTTAGACGAAATTCTCGTCCTTTTGATTATTTATTGTGTCACTTACGCCTATGGTAAACTTAATTTCGCGTCGATGAATTAAAAATTAAGAATGTTTTATTCTCGATAAACGAACACGCACGATGTTCAGCAAAGCTCACGAGAGGAGCTTTTTCGTAGACGTCGAGCTGTCAGGCGCCGGCCGGCAGCCATAACTGAAATCAATACAGCTTCAAGGGGCGCTCACAATGCTTCCAATATAATAAAAGTCTCGAGCGTCATGGGGTTTTTTTATATGTATATATATGTATATGAAGAAACTAGGAAATTTCTTCGATCAGCATTTTAAATCATTCACGAAAAAGCAGTTTTTCAATATCGTCTCTAATTGAAATTATAAACTTATTTTTTTTCCCATTAATATTTGTTGATAAAATAATATTTTTTTACGTATGTATTTTAGTATTTTCTAGATAAACTAATTATAAACTTTTTTTTTTCTCAGTTCTGTTTCAATCAATCAATAAAGAAATCAATACAGCTTCAAGGGGGGCTCACAACGCTTCCAAAATAATAAAAGTCTCGAGCGCCATGGGGTTTTTATATATATATATATATATATGTATATAAAGAAACTAGGAAATTTCTTCGATCAGCATTTTAAATCATTTACGAAAAAACACTTTTTCAATATCGTTTCTAATTGAAATTATAAACTTATTTGTTTTCCCATTAATATTTGTTGATAAAATAATATTTTTTTACGTATGTATTTTAGTATTTTCTAGAATTTTTCTAGTATTTTTTTCAAGTACTCACAAATCCAGGGCGCTGGAATTTTTTTTTTTTGTCTTAGATTTGTTTCAATCAATCAATAAAGAAATCAATAAAGCTTCAAGGGGGGCTCACAACGTTTCCAAAATAATAAAAGTCTCGAGCGTCATGGGGTTGTTTTATATATATATATGTATATAATGAAACTAGGAAATTTCTTCCATCAGCATTTTAAATCATTTACGAAAAAGCTCTTTTTCAATATCGTCTCTAATTGAAATTATAAACTTATTTTTTTTCCCATTAATATTTGTTGGTAAAATAATATTTTTTTACGTATGTATTTTAGTATTTTCTAGTATTTTTCTAGTATTTTTTTCAAATACTCACAAATCCAGGGCGCTGGAATTTTTTTTTTTTGTCTTAGATTTGTTTCAATCAATCAATAAAGAAATCAATAAAGCTTCAAGGGGGGCTCACAACGTTTCCAAAATAATAAAAGTCTCGAGCGTCATGGGGTTGTTTTATATATATATATGTATATAATGAAACTAGGAAATTTCTTCGATCAGCATTTTAAATCATTTACGAAAAAGCTCTTTTTCAATATCGTCTCTAATTGAAATTATAAACTTATTTTTTTTCCCATTAATATTTGTTGGTAAAATAATATTTTTTTACGTATGTATTTTAGTATTTTCTAGAATTTTTCTAGTATTTTTTTCAAGTACTCACAAATCCAGGGCGCTGGAATTTTTTTTGGGGCTCACAACGTTTCCAAAATAATAAAAGTCTCGAGCGTCATGGGGTTGTTTTATATATATATATGTATATAATGAAACTAGGAAATTTTTTCGATCAGCATTTTAAATCATTTACGAAAAAGCACTTTTTCAATATCGTTTCTAATTGAAATTATAAATATTTATAATTATAATATATATATATAGAACCCAAAAAAAAACTTTCCACACGGAAATATCTCTGAAATAAATTTTAGTAGAGGCAAAAAATATTTGTGTGGCGTTCTAGGATCAATTAATATTTGTTCAATAATATTCCGGCATTTATGAAGATTACAGTATACACAGTTTAAAACTCGTAAAAAAAAACACTTTTTTGTCGCATTATTCGTAAAGTATGACTACTGAATTTTTCCACGTCCTACATTTATTTATTACATTGATCCAGGAATGGTGAATTATTCTCTGCTCTCGAATAATTTATATTTTACAATCATCGATGATCAATGCTTTGGACAGATCTCGAGCATTTATATATATATATATATATATATGTAGACTGACCGGATATCCCAAAGTTTGTACTACGAGTTTTTTTATCGTATAGTTTAGCGGAGAAAGAATATACGAAGCCTACGACGCCTCGAGCACACGCATTGCACGAGGTCTATCATTAACGAGAAAGCCACTCGACGTTATCGCTTTTAACTTGCTTTCCCGCCACTATACACAAGAATTATTGTACTATGAAAATAGTTTGTAGTATCCTACAAATGCTAAAAAATTCTCTCATAAAACTTTTGTATTATACTTTTTATTTGTTTCGTCTATACAGTAAAGTACAAAAAGCGTTTTTTTTTCGCTTTTAACTTGCTTTCCCGCCACTATACAGAAGAATTATTGTACTATGAAAATAGTGTGTAGTATGCTACAAATGCTAAAAAATGCTAAAAAATGCTAAAAAATTCTCTCATAAATCTTTTGTATCATACTTTTTATTTCTTATCACTATCTGGTACGATTAAGTCACATAAATGACTCGGTCATTGAGATAGTGCACTATGAAAATAGTGTGTAGTATGCTATAATGTAAAATTAATAAAATAGGATATACATCGTAAATGTAGCTAAAAGAAAAAATTAAAAAAATTCTATCATAAATCTTTTGCATCATCCTTTTTATTTCTTATCACTATCTGGTACGATTAAGTCACATAAATGACTCGGTCATTGAGATAGTGCACTATGAAAATAGTATGTAGTATGCTATAATGTAAAATTAATAAAATAGGATATACATCGTAAATGTAGCTAAAAGAAAAAATTTAAAAAATTCTCTCATAAATCTTTTGCATCATCCTTTTTATTTCTTATCACTATCTGGTACGATTAAGTCACATAAATGACTCGGTCATTGAGATAGTGCACTATGAAAATAGTGTGTAGTATGCTATAATGTAAAATTAATAAAATAGAATATGCATCGTAAATGTAGCTAAAAGAAAAAACTAAAAAAATTCTCTCATAAATCTTTTGCATCATCCTTTTTATTTCTTATCACTATCTGGTACGATTAAGTCACATAACTGACTCGGTCATTGAGATAGTGCACTATGAAAATAGTATGTAGTATGCTATAATGTAAAATTAATAAAATAGAATATACATTGTAAATGTAGCTAAAACAAAACAAAGAATTCTCTTTTTATTATTACACTTTGAAAATAGCTTATAGTATACAATAGGGGAAAGATGAGGGGCCACCTTAAATTTTGGACACTTAGGCACGAATAAATTTAAAAAAGAAAATGTAAAAATTTGGGCATCTCAGTGACATTTTCTGCCCACCTTTGCCCTATAATGTGAAATGAATAAAATAGTATATAGATCGTAAATGTAGTTAAAACAAAAAAAAATTTCTCATAAATCTTTTGCATCATCGTTTTTATTTCTCATCACTATCTGGTACGATTAAGTCACCTAAATAACTCGGTCATACAGAACTAAACGCTTATGACGTTTTATCTACATATACTGTACAGTACAAAAAGGGTTTTGTTTGTTTTTCTTTTTTTTTCGATCTGCATATATGGAATCATTGGAAATGTATATATGCAAGGAGTGAGATGAGTCAAAACGGCAACAGGTTGGTATAGTTGATGTATATATAAACTACGTGCCAGATGTAGAACAGAAATAACTGTACAGTACCAGGCCAACACTGACTTGATAAATTCTAGCAATGTCACTTGAAATGTCAAGACAGACTTATTCTCATTATTCTCATTCTTCCTCTTATTTTTCTTCTTATTTTTCTTCCTCTTATTTTTCTTCTTATTTTTCTTCCTCTTATTTTTCTTCTTCTTCTTCTTGTACTTCTTTGTGAGTTCGATCTATGAGTCTTTCAGCGAGGCATAACGAAATCATCTTCAGGCTTGATGCCCGAGACGATTCCCGTTGGTAATTTAAATTTTACCCGAAATTAAGTTTATTTACTAAAATTCTTCTTCTTCTTCTTCTTCTTCTTCTTCTTCGCGAGTTTGATCATTAATTCTACAAGCGAGGTATGACGAAATGATCTTCAGGGCCCAACACAATTCCCCGAGGTAACTGAACCACATTTATGCCCAAATGGTTATATTTAAAAAAAATATTAAAATTGATCAACACTTGAACTATTTTGTTGGATTTATTTACGATTTGACTATTAATAAAATACAGACTGGTGACATTTTTGAGTTTTCATAAAATGACGGACATAAAACGCGAACAAAACTATTTCGATTTAATATTTCAATATTTTTAGGCTCTCTTGAGAGATTAAACGTGCTGAGTGCATATATATATATATATATATATATATATGTATATTTTTTAATTACGTCGAGATTCGTCGCATCCCTCAATATACAATACGCATTGTTTAAATTTGTTTTTATCTAATTAGATAAAAATTCTTTTAACGTATTAAAAATAAATTGTCGTGATGCTGTCACCACCTATCTAGATAAATAAAAGTTGACAGAAAATTTTATGCGCGTTGATCTATGAGACTTTTAAAAGGCCAGTAAATTCGACCAATTAACTCTTCCAGCAAGTATTTTTATGAACAAAAAATATTATGAAGTAATTTTTTTTTTTTCATCAAATATTTTAAATTATTATTATTATTTTTTTTTACTATTTAATTCGCACATGAGCTAAACTTTAGAAAGATATTTTATGCCATATTGGCACATGTTGAAAAGCATGTGGCATTTCCGAACGTGGGAAGAACGAGTTTCTCGTGTCTCGGCACTCGCGCTTTTCACCAAGACGCTCACCCAGCACTGCTGGTTTGTAGGTCGCGTCGTTAAGGATATCCCAACTGCTCGGATGCTGCGTTACTGGAAAAAAAATCAAAAAAATAAAATTAAATTAAACGAAAAAAAAAATGCTTCAAACAAAACGAGTTTTCCATTGACCAGCCGACTTGGCGCAGTATATAGCGGATTCTCAATGACACTGCAAAGATTTCGACGATCAATTGGGGTCCTCCATGTTTTTGTAACGGACAAGTGTTAAGGAGATTCACGGACGACTTTCGGCCTCATCCGATCACAGTTTTGCCGAGAAACCAAACGGTTTTATAAATATATACATACAAACATCTATACATGCATATATATATATATATATATATATATATATATATATATATATATATATATTGATTATAAAAAGTCCATTGCGGTCGAGGTGAATTGAGGTCGAGTTTTAGAGGCGCGAGAATAGTGACGTCAGGGGCCCCACGATGGGCACAGCTGGTTCCATTTCCAGCCGTAGACAGAGAGTTTCGACAAGGATACGAAAGACGAGAAATAAGAACGTAGAGGATTCGAGATACGCTCCCAGCACCTTTGCCGAGCCTCACTCTACCATATTATAGTTGTCGATATCTCTGGGCACGATCCGGGCTTTTTTTTTTAATCGACTGTTATCCATATACATATATATATCAATCCATATCCTGAGATATCCACATATATATATGTATGTATATACCAACCCACATCCATATACAATATAGTATGTAAATGCACTTGAATGTAAACAGTTTCAGGTTGCTTGCATAACATGAAAAAAGCTTAATCGTTTAGCTTCACCTGATGATAGTTTTAATTGAGATAGATTGTATTTAAGTGCCGAGAGATTGATTAATTGGCGTTTGCAAGTATGTGGACACAACAAGACACGAGCGCACTCTTGAACCGCGGTGGTGACCGGTGGGTGTTCCGCGTTTGCTTCCGCGAACTTGAAGCACCATTTGAATATTATCCGTAACTTGTGCGATGCGTCGATTTCTTCTTGGAGTATTTTTTTACTCGTGTCTGAATTTTATTCCCGGTGGGCATTCTGGAAGGTGAATCAGATTTTTGTCATTATTTTTTGTCTTATTCGCAAAAAAAAAAAAAAAGTGATAAATATTTCTTCTGACTTTACAGATTATTCAATGCTAATGGCGATAAGAAGGATGATCACGACGATGGAACCGGACTCATTTTGATCGAGAATTATTTCAAAGGTCCTTTTTTGTTAATTTTATTAATTTTTTTTGTTTTTTTTTCACGTGTTTAAAGCAATATAAATTTATTTGTCATGGTTTATGATATATTTAAGACATAGATATATATATTCAGAGATAAGGCCACCCTCGGCAAATGGAAATCCGGTCGTTGTTGATTTCAACATATACGTCGTCGACATAAATTCAATAAACGTCGAGGATATGGATTTTCGGTAAGTCATCAACCACACATTAGTTTCAACAAAAATTGACCAAACAATAGCTTTTGTATGATGAAAAAAATTGTGATATTTGAATAATTGAATTAAAAACGAAATTAGCGACTACAATGGGAAATTTATTATATCGATATTTGAAAATTATCATAAGTTATGCAAAATCCTCTACCAACGAATTCAACCAAACCAGTTCCATCTTCAAAGTTTAAATATATTTTTTATCGTTTTGATTGAACAACCCAAACGTTACAAAGAAATCATCTAAACGAAATTGTCTCAAAATTCGGCAAGGGAATTTTATTTACGAAAATGGTTGGCCCATTCCTTACCATTGTACGGATCGAAAGATAAAAAATTAATAAGTGTTATTACAATTTTTTTTGTTCACTTAATGTATCATAACATTCATGAATAATTAATTTAACCGAATATCGTCGATGAAGAATTTTAAGAAAGCAAAAACTAATTCACACCTTCGGTATGGCAATTAATAAAAATTTCGACACAATATGAAAAGAAAGTGAAATGAGAAAAATAATGAATATAAAAAATATTTTTGTTGGCTCTTGTGGCAGAGTGGATATGTTCGTGAGACAAAGTTGGACAGAGTCTCGTTTGAATATACCAAATGATATATTTGAGGAAGGAGACGATTATGTGACTCTACCGCCGGAATTCTTTGAAAATCTCTGGCAACCGGACCCTTACTTCTTGAATTCCAAAGTCTCCGGTAGTTTATGCTAACAACCTTTTTTTTCAACTCTCTAATCACTTTCACAAACGATAAACAGTGACAAAGGTGAGAGTAGAATTTTGGTGAGAAAAAAAAAACAACTTTTTTTTTTCCCCAGAAATAGCTGCGCTCACGCATAAATTTTCATCGGTGACGCTGTACAGAAATAAAACGATCAGATATTCGGCAAGGATGCACGCTATAATGGCATGCCAAATGGAATTTCAGCTATATCCAATGGACATACAAGTTTGTCCCATTTACATCGAGAGTTGTGAGTTTGAGATTTATCGTCTTTGTGACTCTTTTTTATTTTTTTTTCATGAATAATGTGAGAAGCTGTGCATGGACAACAGTAAAATTCTCAAGATCTATGTGCGCCTCTCGTAACGGAATATTTCGCGACGTATAACCGAAACGAAAGATCGAGACACTCGTTCATCTCCGCGTTATGAGCTTTTAACTAGCGCGAGTACCGTTAGATGCTTCATTAAAATATTGAGACTCGGTAAAATTATATTTAATACTCATTTAAACTTGCTTAAAGCCTGTCCTAGTTTGCTTTCACCACGTGACACGAATCGTTTTTTTTTTGGTTTTTTCATATTACACGAGAGATTTTCGACAAAGCATCGATTAAAAATTATCAAGCCGAAAAGTCTGAATCTTTCGAAACTTGGTAAAAAAGTTAGTGCTAGTTTACTAACGAGCACTAACTTTTCTTTCGTATGTGACTTTTCACAGATTTTTATTTGAAGACTCTTAAGAGTTGACAACCAATGTGAGAAATTCAAAAATCTCGAACTCACCAAGTTTCAATCAACTGTAACCCGAAAATTATTTATCATAGAAAAACCAAGAACATTGAGTACAAGAAAGTTTTAATTTTGAGTAAACTTTGAACTCGTAATAAGTCCAAAATTATCTGGGCGTTGGAAGAGTTTTGAAAAATATTCAATAACGAAAGCTACGAAGGTGCCTGACGTATTTTTGAAAAAATTATGATACAAAACAATTCAAAGCTTCGAAAAGAAATTCTGGCCAGCATGGAAACTTACACAAGTTGGCCTACGCTAAGTGGAGAAAATTCTCTGGATTTCACAGCAAAGAATTTTCATTTTGGGCATGTACCGAGTTTAAAATTCACTAAAAACACTTTTTTGTACATAACTTTTATTTTCTTACGATGAATAATTTTCGAATTTCTCACATCGGTTACGTAACTTTTAACAGCCTTCAAATAAAAATCTGTGAGAAATCACACACACACTCTCACTAGTTAGCATGAACTTTTCATCAAATTTAGAAAAAAATCCAAGAGTGCCAGGCTTTTGGGCTTGATGATTTCCATCATACAGCTACGCTGATAATTCTCGACAATTTATTTGAATTTTAATTATTGCATCACGCAGTTTCCTACAACAGTCAAAAGTTACGTTTAAAATGGGGCGACGGTGGAGTCACGATTAACCCTGAATTAAAACTTTTGCAATACAACGTTGGCAAACCCCTGGTCGTTGAGGAAACGAGCGGTTACATGCCCGAGAAAAATGGTTCGATGAAAAAATATGTTTCTACATGAAATTACGTTTCTCGGATACATAGAAAAATGGCTATAAAAATTCACAGGAAAGAATCATTTGAAAAGAAGTCTCATAAAATGCAGTATAAGTTGTCAGATCCATGTGCAGAAAAGCCCAGAAGATAAATATAAATGTCATGAGCCAGGTAGGTTAAAAAAAAAAAATCTACGTTGGAGACATTTAATATGAATTTGGTAAATTATTTTTTTTCTCAATGCCAGACATAAATGAATCTTTCTACAAGTGAAAATAGCCATTTTTGTATCAATCTGTGAAATGTTAAATGAGATTAGAAAATTTACCGAGTTCTCCTTATTACAGACAATTTTTCACGCTTGATCGTTTTCTTTCGTTTCGAGAGACAAATCGGTCATCATCTGATTCAAACTTTTGCACCCTCGACCCTCGTTGTAATGCTCTCGTGGTTCAGCTTTTGGCTCGGACTCGACGCTATACCCGGTCGTGTTACTCTTCTCGTCACGAGCATGCTCACCCTCGTCACGATGTTCACCGGCCTCAAGAGTGACATTCCACCGGTCGCCTATGTGAAAGTGAGTAACAAAAAGTACAAAATATTTCACGAGATATTCCAAAAAATTTCCCACGAATAAGAGAGAGAGAGAGAGAGTCAAAGAAAATGAAAAACATTCGTCCAACTGTGGAATAAATAATACGAGTTTAGTTGCATATTATTTGTGTAAGACTTTCTCATTATGTCTCGGCGATGACCTCTTTTTTCTCCCCGTGATATTACGAGAAATTTACTTAAGCCGATAAGCGAGATAAGATTATTAAACTCTCTTCAAAAAAATTCCAAAAACAAAAAATCTGTGTGTGAAAATCTCACGTTTTACCTTTTCATAGCTATTCTTTTTTCAATATGATTCTTCTTTTAACAATTATTTCTATCAATTTTATTTCCATTTTGCACGTTAATCTTTTTTTTTCTTCAAATATCATTAAAAAACAAAAACAAAAAAACTTCTCACACTTATTTACGAAATGTTAGGCTCTCGATCTGTGGATGGCCGGATGCATGTTCATCGTTTTCGCCGCACTCGGTGAATTTGTAGTGGTCAAAGTTTTGGATTTGCGTTATCAGCAGGAAATCGATGCTCTCAGCGCACCTCGACATTTTTCGGCGGTTCGTAATTCTCCTTATGAAATTGATCAAGTTCATCGCAATACTCTCATTGATGGAATCGAAACAAAAAATAAATACAATAATAATAATAATAATAATAATAATGCAAATAGAGACTCGCCTCAATGGACAAGAGTTCTTCGGTATGGGATTACGACTCTATGTGCATGGCGCAACCGCGAAAAAAACGTAAAGGAAGCAGACATCTGTTGCAAACAGCTTGGCTCGATCCAGAAATTTTGATGCAGAGCAAGAAGACACTTTCGAAAAAAATCGATTGTCACAGTTGCGTAGTATTTCCGATGGTATTTTTATTATTTGTTGTTCTCTATTGGCCAATTGTGTGGTTAAAAAAATCATCGTAGACTTCACTCGTCGACAAAAGCTTTTAAAAAATTATTTTCAAAGGCGCCGAACGTTTCCGGGAAAAAAGAAGATTTTATGGGATGTACAATTGAATTATGAATCTCATAAGACCTTGCGATTGCTCGAAAACGTCAGACAGCCTAGAAAACAATTGTCAAAAAAAAATTCATCCGTCTCTCTCGCACATCGCCTCAAACTAATTTTCATGGATATTGTAAGAACAAAAATGACTCGTCGTCAATTCAATTTATGTACAAAAAAAAATGTATTAAAACGAGGATACAACTTTTTGTGTGATTCTGAGAAGAGAAAAAAAAACAATTGTATTTATCATTTCAATCTATATCCATTTCAACGATTGACAATTCGTCGGAATCTTCGTCACTTCCGTTGTCATCGTTATCGCCACATTTCGCTGCTGCTCGAAGCTCTCCAATCCTCTTTATGTAACTCAGCGTGTACTGATTGAAATCACAGCTGTGAAAGATCGAAAAATTAGAATAACGAAGAAAATGGCACCAACGATCTTTCCAATTGGTATAACATTTGGAAATCACAAGAGAACTGATGGATTTTCGTTAAAAATCCAAACCAAAACTTGTTTTCCGGATTATTCCATTAATTCAAGCTATTTTTATGTATTTTTCAAGACAAATACTCTTGCTATTTATAGTTTTTGTTTTTAATTAGAATAACGAGGAAAATGGCACAAACGATCTTTCCAATTGGTATAACATTTGGAAATCACAAGACAACTGATGGATTTTCGTTAAAAATCCAAACGATAACTTGTTTTCCGAATTATTCCAATAATTCAAGCTATTTCTATGTATTCTTGCAGACAAATACTCTTGCTATTTACCGTTTTTTTTTTTCCATTTACTAAACATCCATTAAACTGTAAAAAAGAAAACTACTGCTTGCTCTTGGGAAGATGGTAGACATCGAATTAAAAAATTCCAATGCTATAAATATAATCAGTTCTAAAAAAATTTTTGAGATAAACTTTCGACCGAGTTTGAGCAATAATTTTTTTTTTAGGGGGGAAGGGGGGTGTTAAAAACTCCCTCCAATAATTTAGAATTCCTATGTTGAAGAGTTTTTGAGATACTCACATTGCACTGAGATCGTCGTACCTCCGTTGCATATTTTTCTGCAACGTGAGCAAAACTGGCATTTGCAAAGCAGCATTTATTCTGTGTCCCTGTCTCGTCAATATAATTTCGATCCATAAGAGATAGAAGTGTATATGCCTCGTTATTTCCAGTTCCGAAGCGAGAAATCTGAGCAATCTCTCGACATAAATTTCAGGCATACTCATTACCGTTAATTCGACTGTAAATGTAAAATTGGATAATTAATTTATCGATTCATCGCAAAATATTATTTACGTTATTATTTGTTTATTGCTATTTCATAACAGCAAATAACTCACTGTCTCGATGAGTAATGCTCTCAACGACGCATCTGATAAGTTCCTTCTCGTTTAATTTCAACGACATCATCAAAGCTGAAAAATCGAATTTTAATAAATTTACCATTTCACAAAATAATTCGATATCTTCAAGTCTCTCTCTCTGTGTCTCGTTCCAGGAGGAAAAAAATTTATATGCGAAAAATATGAAAAAAAAGTATAGAAAATCAGGACAAAAAAAGATTTTGTTTAATTTTTATATTTCGAAATATATTTTTGCATATTTTTTTTTTCTCTCAATGGCGATGCGCACCTTTGGCAAATTCTTTCTCCCGCAAAATTTCTCTCACAGAGTCAGGCGTTATTCCGAGCTCGAGATGAAATGGATCAAAAACCATGCCGATGTCCAGAGAATATATCAGCAAACCCTCAGTCGTCGCAGCTGCGAATGCCTGTCCTTGAGTGAGGAAAAATAAATAAATGCTTGAAATTTTTGAGACGTAAACGAAAAAAAAAAAGAAATAGAACAGATTGAAAAAAATATCGCGAGAAGAAGATTCACCTGTTGGCGAAAACTGCAAACTGTAGACTCTGACTTCCGGTTTCATGCTTCTGCTTGCCATGTCACCGCTTCGTACTCCCGGCAATCGCAGAGTCACTTTACCACCTTCTTTCTCTTCGCGTTCCTCGATCAACGCGAGATTTCCAAATTCCGTCATTTTTCGTCTATTTATGAAATCCTGGCAATGAGAATTAAAGGACAATTTTTACAAACTAATTTTTTTTCTCACAATGTAATGATAAACTTGACGAGTAAGTGCTCACGTCTACGGCATCGAATGATCTGTTTTGGGTGATTTCAAATTTTTTCATCAGCACCGATTCTTGGACATTGTAGATGCAGACATTTTTTGACTGGCCACCAGCGAGTATACAATTTCCATCAGCCGAGTAGCAAAGTGACGTGAATGCTCTGATGATTTATAATCACGAGTTAATAAATTTTACACCGACAAAGTGGGAAAACTTTTTAAATTAATTGTGAAGAAAATTATCACGAACTTTCCCTGCAGACTTTTTTTCGCAGTGACGAGATCAGTCTCCGATCGTCCACTGCCGAGATCCTTTCGTCCCTCAATACTGCCCGTTTGCGTCGAATTTTTACAATCGAAAAATGATATTTGACCATCTAACGTCGCTACGGCGACTTCATCGCCATTTGGCTTGTAAGTGACGCACAAAGCGTCAGCGGTCAACTGAATCGTTTCGTGACTCGAGCCATTCTCAATCGCATTCCACAGTTTCAAAGTTTTGTCCCAAGAGACAGAAGCCATCGCCGTGCTGGCGGGACTCGGACTGAATGCCAGACTCGAGATAGGACCCTCGTGTCCGCTCAATATCTGTAAAAAAAAAAAACAAGACGATCAAGAATGTATTAAACATAAATTCGCATTCACAATTAAAAATCAATGCCAATCCTAGCGCGTTGGCAGGAAATGAAAAGTTGAAAAAAATCGAGTTTCGAGTTCGAAAAATGAAAGATTAAATTTTTTTTTTCTCGATATAAAATTGTCTCATCTTGAAGTCTCATCCAAAGAAAAAATTCTCGAGATTTCCCAGGAGGAGCTTATCAGTGACTTAAAAATTTTACAAGTGAATTATATGATTTGAATTTTACAAGTGAATTATATGGACTCTGTGAGAAAACACATCGACAGCTCACAATTTTGTCAATATTTTTTAGCTTATACATCATCGATCCTCAAGTTTGATCAATATTTCTACAATTCACAACTCGCTATCAATTTCCATTTAATTCAAATTTTCAATGAGAATTTACATGTAAATAATCCTGAAAACAAATTACATTATCCAGCCTGGTTGAATTTTTTGAAAAGATATGAAACATTTCGATCCTGATTTAATTTCTTGAAAAAAGTATGAAAGGTATGAAAAATGTAATTCGTCGTACCTCGAGTAAAGTGCCCAATTTTATGCTCCAAAGATAAATATCGAAGAAATCTTGGCCTCCGGCAGCGAGAAATTCGTCACTCGAATCGAGGGCGAGACACGAAAATTGCACTGGTCTTGGTGAAGTCAAAGTCTTAAAATTTCTGTAACGAGTTAAATCGTATGCTCTCGCTGTTCCATCGTACGAGGCTGATACGACAAATTTACGATTTCGACTGAAAAGTACACTCGATATGGAGGATGTGTGCTCTTGAAAGGTGACGGTACAAAAACCAGTCATTGTGTTCCAAAGTTTGACTTTTCCATCGTCTCCTCCAGTCACGATGTACTGACCGTCTGGACTGTAGGCCAAACAATTCATATTATTGCTGTGACCCTGTTGCTTCATCGCGTAAGTCTCACTCTGCCATTCCCAGACCAATAATTGTCCAAGTTTTGAGCAACCAAGGGCTATCCAATCACCGGTTGAATTTAATGCGATCGACGAGATGCATTGATCCGAAATGCTGCAAGGATAAATCATTTCCTTTTTTCATTGACAATTTTTTCTCATTTACTAATTTCTATCATTTTACATATGTCAATGTTTAATTTATACAATTTATTATATATTTCTTCGAATAATGTATTTTAGATATTTTTTTTTTATACCTGAGAGAATGTATCATGTTGACTTCTGGCAATTCGTATAGAAAAAATGCTCCGGTACTGAAGCCTACAACGAGTATACGAGTTTCGTCGTGATAAGCAGCAGCTGTAAGAATTGCCGATCTCTCCTGCTTACGAACCTCATCCGCGAGATAATGCTTTGCAAGTCTTTTGTAACGCAGCTTTTTCACCAAACTATCTTTCGCCTCTTTGTCATCGGTGTCTTCTTGGTCTGTTAAAATTACACAATTAGCATCTTTAACAACTTTGTATTATATCAGCAATGAAGAAAAAATTATAATTCGCAATTCCTCATGAATTTCGAGCAATTGAATATTCTCGTCTGTATGAGAATTTCGCATTCTTAATTTTGTCTTTTTCGTAGAGAAAGCTTTGCTTTATACTCGAAAATTATTAGGCATTTTTTTTGACAAAAAAGTAAAAAAAAAAATTTATATACCGGAAGAATTTGCCATTCTCCTTTCCACTTGTTTCTTTTGCTTATTCGTTTTTTCCACCGCCTTATCCAGATCTATGTCATCCTCACTGTCGCTCTCTTTGGGCTTTTCTTTTTTAACCGGAGGTTGCCAAGCGACAAGATCTTCCGGTTCGATCTCACATTCCCATACGCACAACTGTCCATTTCTGTAAAATTACAACAACAAAATTAAAACTTGAATTGTGTCGTTAAAATTTAAATTATACCGCAAAGAAATTTCACCTGCTGATTGTGGATATATCGTAATTTTTCTTCTCAAAGAAACAACCGACAATTTCCTCCGAGTGTGAGCCGAGACCATAAGATTTGAAATTTGCCCATTTTTCGAGGCTGTACAGCTTCGTCGATGTGTCCTTTGATCCTACAGCCAGGAGTTTCGAATCGGTGGACCAACAGAGACACGTTGTGTCATCTGTGGCACCATGAAAAACTCGTTCCATGACAAAAGCATTGAATTCTCCACTTTGTAATCCAGGAGCGTTGAATATGAAGACTAAAAAATATAAATAATAATAATAATCATTAGAAAATCATTTGTCATTGATAAAAGCCAATCTATAGTGCTCTCGCTGAGTTTTTCAACTCACCATTGTTCTCTTTACAGACAGCAAAGTGTTTGCCATTGGGAGAAAACTTTACAGCCCTTACGAGCCTTTTGAAACGATATTTGTGTATGACCATTTTGCTCACCATGCTAATAACATGTGCCTCACCCTCTGAAATTATAAAAAAATTGTAAACCAATGAATATTGATAAAATGTATTTTTAGTTAATCGAATACCTTCATTAATGGCTATCAGCGTATAGCCATTTGGTGAGATATCCATAGCTGCGTAATTGAATCTACTTTCGACCGGAAGTGTCGTGGATTTGTTGCTGAAATTGATAATCTCCATTTTAACAATGTAATTTAATGAATACAATTCTTAAGGTGTTACAAAACAAGGTGTAGGTATAGTTGTCGTTTTGTTTGACAAATTTTGGAGCGAATGAAAGTTTTTGAGCAAAAAAAAAAACTTATGATCAGTGAAGTGCGCCTTTCATTATAATTAATTTTTGTATTGAAAATTGGATTGTTTTGATCGAAAAATTTGTCCAAACATATTTCAAACTTATGTTTACTTTTAAGATGATCTTAAGCATCTTGTAATCTGTAGATTTATTGAAACTACTCACTTTTTGAGATCATAAATAGTAATTCGATTGCCAACAGGGCTAATGACTGATGATCCATCTTTGGAGAAAAGTAAATCTCCCTTGTGATAAACGGTTCCAAGCAGATTACTAAACTGTACGATAAGAAAAAAAAAACGTTTAAGAGTATAGTCACAAAGGAAATAAAAAGAATCGAGCATGGGCTATGAGTATAGAAAAACATTTTATTATTATTTTTGACAGAATTACATGATGACAATATGCGATAGTAGATGATTATCGTACAAAATAATAAACAATTGTTTTTGTTTTTACAATTTTTCACATTAATGAAAAGTATTTGATAATGAACGCAGAGCGTTTAAGAGGTTAGAATAATCACGAGACGCTAATTAAATTCGTATAAAATATAAGTAATCGCGTTATTACTGTAACAATAAATAAAACAAATGTCCGAATTATTAATTTTATACCTTATAGGCAAACTTCATGGTTTATATTCAATGTAAAAAGACACGTGTTTATAAATATTGTTGTCAATCAAGTCTGTGCGCAGCCACGTTATAATCATGACATTTGAATTGGGTAGACTCGCACTTCCGGTTGCGTTCCGATCGCCACTTCCCCCCGAGTGGCGCGTAATTCGCTTGTACCTACATCGACATCCGGTAGAAAATCTTACAAATAATATTCAATTATTTTTACGATAGTTCGTTCGATTGGAAAAAATTGAAAACAATTTGATAATAATACTGCCCGGATATCACTGAGTGTAGAGAAAAATTGGTAAAACCATTTGAAGACATCGAGTGGAAAGTACGAGTGTATATAGTTTTCGGAGTACGAATGAGAAGAGAAAGGGAAATGTGGCTGCGTTTACTGACAAGCAGCGTGATCTCTCGGTATCTTCAAAATTGGGCGTTAACGAAACGTCGATAAAGCTTTTCTAACAAATGATATGGAATAAAGAGTGGTCATAGTAATGATTATATTATTAACGAGTATTCTATCGTATAATAATGTAAAATTGTGATTGCCGGTAAGCGTGAGAGGCGATAAAAGGATGAAAAATGAATGTCACGCGGTCGACGAGAACCGGAAGGCCCTCTGGGCGGATAGCGACAAAAACAAGAGAGCCATCTGGCTTGCGAGCCTCACAGGCCCTCGTAGCTTTTGACGTCAGGGATATAAAGGATGAGACGGGAGTGCCCATTCGCTATCGCACGAGCTACGTCGAGTAGTCAACCAATAAGACAACGATAGACATAATTCCGCTCGCCCTCGGAAAAGTCTCTTCCACTCGTTCTCTCACTCTCTCTCTCTCTCTCTCTCTCTCTCGTCACTCATCACATGACCCGCTGGCGCTTGCTACTGACTGTACAGGAGGCCCTATTTGACAGTGCCACTAGTTTAGTGAAGTGAGTGTGCGAGGATTGATTCTTCTCACTGGACAGCCTTGTGTTTCGACAACCTGTAAATACTCGTGTCGCGGGGAAGATACAAAAAAAACAGGCTTCATCCACAAAGTTTATAATAAACTTTCCTAAACTCGTCAATATGAGCGACAGCGGAATCACTGAATCGAATCCCGTTTACGGGCCGTTTTTCGGAGTTATGGGCGTCGCCTCGGCCATTGTATTCTCCGGTGAGTTTCGTCTGTTTCTTATTCAACGTAACAAAAAAAAAAAACCAAAAAAAAAAAACGAGATCAATGTACCCACGGCGAGGTCTCTTATCGGTCTCGAGGATCCTCTTAACACGTCATACATTTCGTCTTCCTCTTTCTCTCTCTAATTTTTTTTTAATACGCTGCCGCTTATTCGTCCTCCATTTATTTCCGTATATCCGCTCTTCTCATCTCCCTGTATCACCGAGAGATCTTTCTCATCCGCAATTTTATTCTCATCCGACACGCCATTTTCTTTACCGAGAACCCGAGGAAAAAATATTTAAAAAATCGTCTCCCTGAACGCACGCAGATCGATCATTGGGAAATTTCAGCCAAGCGAAGCGCAAACTCGTTAATCTTTATACTTCTCCTTGAATCGCAATATCTGCGTCATGTTTTCTAAATACATGCTGAATGTAAGGTAGAAAAAAAAAAAAAAACTGTACGAGAGAACATAAGTGTGCTGCACGAGGCACGGGACTGGGCGGTGTGCGACAGCATGGAAAATTTTCCTTGCAACAAACAGAGACAAACTCGAGGCCCCGTGACGTCGAATTGACCAGAAACTCGTGAAAAAATTGAAACGCATGTTCAAAAATTAAGATTCGAATGCCCAAGAATGATTCCTAATTTTCTCTCTCTCTCTCTCTCTCTTCCTCTTGTAACGCTAAAAATTACATTTTCAAATCTACAAACTTATCCAAGGCTCGATGTAATATTGTCAATGATATTTCGCAAGCTTCGTGAAAGAAAAAAAAAACGTGAGTCGAGTTTCAATATGACGAGAATCGCGAAAAAGAGAGAGAGAGAGAGATATATAGAGAGAAACTCTCGTGTTTGAGTAGGCACGATGGTTTCTACCAATTATTTCGTAACGCTGACCTCGATTAGCGGTGTCTCGTGAGAGACACTTGACTTTGCCTCCGAGTCCCCGGTGTGGCTCGTCTCGATCTCAAAACCGGAAATCAGTCAAATTATTAAAATTAAAGATAATATTAAAAGACGTTAATTTATTTGTAAGAAATTGAGCGAGAGAGAGAGAGAGATGAGATGAGATGGCTATATATTGCAAGCATTAAACGGTTTTAACGTGAAATGAATTTTCGGGAGAACTTTGCGCGATCGATCATTACGACGAAACGGAGCATTTGTGGCGCGCGCGGGTGTCCACCTCTATTTCCCTTTCGCGAGCGTCGAGACTCCCTATCGAGGAAATCAATACGAATCCCTTTTCCGTCTGCGCCAGACTCTCGCTCTATATCTCTCTCTCTCTCTCTCTCTCTCTCTCTCTCTCTCTCTCTCTCTCCCTCTCTCTCTCTCTCACTCACTCACTCACTCACTGTCTCGAACCTGAATGGACGTTTGTGTGAGCGTATAAAATTACAATGAAGAGGAAGAAGATTTGAAAAAAGAAGAAAAGAAAAACAAAAAAGAGCAAAATATGTTTCGGCTACAGTTGTCGAGCGTAGGCCGGGACGCGAGAAAATCTTGATCAACGGCCAAATGGGCCAGCGTACTTTGAGCAAAAATTCACTACGGGTTACGGGCGTACGGAAAGAGAGAAAGAGAAGGCAGAAACGAAGCACGAAAGCGATAATTTCGGGCCCTCTCTCTCTCTCTCTCCCCCTTTATCTCACTCTCTCTCCCTTTATCTCTCTCTCTCTCTCTCTCTCTCTCTCTCTCCCCCTTTATCTCACTCTCGATCTCTCTCATCACACGAAACATTGCACTTGATTAATTCGCCGATCAATCGTTTACGAACATCGTAAAGTTGGCATGCCTGACGCAGCCAAATGCATCCTTCATTTTCCAAATTCGTTCAATAATTTCTCGATTTTTTTTTTCTCTTTATTTTTCGATCGAGCACGAGACTGTATGCCACGCCCCCGCTCCGCTCACTCGGCATTATAACATAATCGGAGTAGCAGCAGCAGCAGCAACGGGTCTCATGATTGTCATGTGACTGCCAACGTGAGAATCATGTGACTCGGTGGTGGGCTGGGCGGCTCTGCCTCTCGTGGGGCCCTCAGGACCATGAAGATTTTGATGATTTTTTTCCAGACTCAATCCTCGTTCACAATAATATTTCACACAATCTTATCAATTATTCATAACGAAACCGAATAATTAATACCATTCGCAATAATATTTCACACAATCTTATCAATTATTCATAACGAAACCGAATAATTGATTTCCAATAAAAAAGAAAAAAATTCTTATCAATAATCATGCATCGAGGACAAAAGAATGTCTGCTCGTTTACGAAAAAGATGGCTCGATCGATTGTTATTATCGGATCTGCATATAATCGCAATTTTCACCTTTTTTTTTTTTTTTTTTGCAGTCAAGCTTGAGACAATTTATAATATTTCACACATTTTTATCAATAATTTGCAACCACATGCACTGATACTCGATTTATCAGCATTACCAATTTAAATTCTTATTAACCCATTCGAGACGGCCATTTTTTTTTTCGAACACCCCATGAGCAATTTTTTTTTTTCTTTACAGTTTTTTTCTTTTTCATATTGAATTATTGCAACCGATCTTACAGCCTCGGAAATCAATTGCACACACGGGGTGCAATCTGTCTCGAATGGGTTAATGATCGTTCGACCAAGGATCAAAGTATCTTCACTCGTTTATGAAAAAAATGGCTCGTTCGATTGTTATCCTTGGTGCTGCACATACTCGCAATATCGGTAATTTCCAGTGCAACAGGAAATCGTTAATGACGTCACGCTGCGTTTTCAAGTCCCGGGAAAAAATTTCCATTGATAAGGCCCAAGTTTGGTCAATCATGCAAGAAGATTTTAAAAATATCCTCTTCGTGTATTGATAAAAATGCTCGATAGACGAGAATCAATTTTTTTCACATATCTGATAGGATTATTGGACGAATTCAGAAATTCTTGATTATTGAACTCGTTATAATGGTTTTTTTTTCTTTTGTTTTTTCTCTACTTTTTTTTTTTATAGCTCTGGGAGCGGCGTATGGCACGGCAAAGTCAGGCACGGGTATTGCAGCCATGTCTATAATGAGGCCGGAGCTTATAATGAAATCCATCATTCCCGTTGTCATGGCGGGTATCATTGCCATTTATGGGCTAGTCGTGGCTGTCCTCATTGCCGGAGAGATCCACCCGCCTAAGGAGTACCCCCTTTACAAGTGAGTAATTTATCAATTTTGTTCAATCTTCATTAATGCCCAAATAACGATCTCGCAAGACGAGGACAAAAGATTTTTGGCTTTTATTTTGGAAAAAAATGGAAATAAAAATGTAAATCATTATTAATTTACGTATTTCTGTTTCGGGATGAATTGCCAATTGCGATATATAGATTCATGTCGCTTCGTGCTATAGATAGACAAGCATCGCGCGCTTGGCCGGCTCATGCTAGGTCAAATATAACTGACCAAAACTGACATTAGAGAAAGTCTCAGCAGAGACTCTCTGTCTTTGTTAATAATAATAATAACAATGATAACAGCAAAAAAAAAGTCGAGCAGGCCAGTTTGGCGATAAAATGAATTTTCTCCTCTCTCGGGAGAAAATTTTTATCGTTGAGAAAAAAATCAGCGAACAAGTTAAAAAAAATGTCCCTGGAAAACGACACATGAATCTTTCTGAGCTCATTTATTTTTACTGACTTTAACTCTCTACAAAGACCGACTAAAAAAAATCGCCATTAACGTGTATCTATCTCGCTACATTGTGAGCGCCACTAACGCCATCTTTCTCGCACCGCGATGCCCATAGCACATCACCTTAAAAAACCAACAGGAATCTTTCGTGTTCGAAAGATTGGTGTCGGTCGGTTTCTAAATAAAACGGGAGACATACTCTGCATTGATATAAATGCAAATTTTGCCATCGAAACAAACAAACAAACAATAAAATCTCGAATGAAACAAAAATTGAGATGAATCGATGTGATATTTTAGGGGTTTCATGCACCTGGGTGCTGGTCTGGCGGTCGGTTTCTAAATAAAACGGGAGACATACTCTGCATTGATATAAATGCAAATTTTGCCATCGAAACAAACAAACAAACAATAAAATCTCGAATGAAACAAAAATTAAGATGAATCGATGTGATATTTTAGGGGTTTCATGCACCTGGGTGCTCGTCTGGCGGTCAGTTTCTAAATAAAACGAGAGACATACTCTGCTTTGATATAAATGCAAATTTTGCCATCGAGACAAACAAACAAACAATAAAATCAAAAATGAAACAAAAATTAAGATAAATCGATGTGATATTTTAGGGGTTTCATGCACCTGGGTGCTGGTCTGGCGGTCGGTTTCTCTGGTCTTGCGGCCGGCTTCGCCATTGGTATTGTCGGTGATGCCGGTGTAAGAGGTACTGCCCAGCAACCACGTCTCTACGTCGGTATGATCCTGATTCTCATTTTCGCTGAGGTATTGGGTCTGTATGGTCTTATCGTCGCCATCTTCCTCTTCGCCAAAAATTAAATCATCCAACATCACCAGTATTGGGGCAGGAATACGAGACTTGTCGCCTGCCTGCAGACAAAAAAAAATCCAGCAACAACAACAAAAGAAAACAAACAAAAAACAAAATAAGATCCAACAACGCTCTCCTCAACTAATAAATGTTACAACATATTTCGACGTTTTACTTAACCACATTGCGCATTACAAAAAAAAAAACACATACATACCCACATCAGCTCATTTCTCTACATACCTCTGTATTATCTTCCGTGTTGAGAGAAAGTGGAAAAAAAAATGGCTTGAGCTATATATTCGCGAAGATGATTCTATAAAACAAAAGCAAAAAAAAAAGAAAGGACAAACTACAAAGTTTCGTACAGCATCCCGTAGACACGAGACAGACAAGACGAGACTTAGCACAACCAGCGCATGGGATGCGAGAGTGATGCTGAAATAATGCAAAACGTATATATATATATATATCTATGTATGTATAGAATGATACAAAATGAACACGCGGAAGTAACAAAATTCTACGTATTTTAGCGAGAAAGCCAAAAAAAGCAAAGAGAGCCAGTATTTGAAAAAAAAAATTAATCTCTTGCAGAGAAAAAAAAAGCAGATGGACAGAGGAGAAAATATGTTCGAATGACAGGCGACAGGGATGTACACGGCGGCGAGAGGACATCCTCAATTCTAAATGCCGTAAAAAAAAAAAACAAAAACAACAACAACCTTTATCTTTCATTGTATAGTAATCATTTTATAGTATAGTTTGACATGAATTATAAATTAAATTAATCGGCTCTACTCAGTGTATAAAGGCGACAGGAAGAAGAGAAGAAAACAAAAAATTACGGGAAAAAAAAATGAATGAAACGGAAAAACAAAACATCAGTCATCGATTAATGATTAATTTAGCACAATTATATCTGCCGGTTAAACGGCGTATGTCGTATTAAAGTTCATTGCAGCGCGTTTTGTACTTCGCGTACTGCGCAATATCATTAGGTGCATCGCGATGATTAATCATTAACGCGAAAGAAACATCACAATGTTACAGCAGCAACACACGCGTGATCTAAATACGCCAAAAGTACCGAATGCATAAAATCCGAAAGAAACTCACACAAACACACATATATATCCGTTGCTAAAAATTAGCATAATAAAAATTTGTATAGCAAAAGCGATGTACGAGAGAGCTAGTGAGGAGAAAGAAAAATCGATAAAATTTATATCAAGTGTGAAAGATGTATTTGTCTTTTTCTCAAAAAAAAGAAAAGAAAACAGAAAAATATATGAAAAAAGTTAATGGCATCTTTGCGAGTACATAGAGTGGAAAATTGAGATACACAATAGTATTAAGTCAATTTGGGGTGGCTGCTGCTGCTGCTGTGAGTAACAAAATTTTTAGTTATAGACGATGCACCTGTGCGCAACGATACTGAAACACATGAAAAAAAAAAAACAAAAAAGACGTCATTAGGTTGTGCGAGGATAACCGTGGACAAGACGCGCCCGAGATCGTCGAAAGGTGCTAAATGGAAGAAAACAAACAAAGCCGAGGGGCAAACGTCTTGTCGCGATTTCGGAGATGAAAAACTTTGCGAATCTCGCAACTATGAACCGGAAGCGCGTCGGCGGATACGGTTTGACGAGCACACACCGCACTACGACTAAAAAAAAAACTGTAAGAACAAAAAAGGCGTTGCAGAGAGGAATGGAAAATAAATCGTGTACAGGATCACCCGCACAGGCCAGCGGATGAACCCAACACGACCAGCCAAGTTATATCATCCCGTCGACCTTTACGTCGCATAAGATAGAAATTGGCGTTGAAAAGTGTTATGAGAAAGCACGACGAGAGATTAAGAAAGGAAACAGCTAGAAGAGGAATAATGGACGCCCATATGAGTCGAGCATGCAACGACGTGGTGATTGCGTAAAATTTGAAGAAGAAAAGAAAATGGCGTTACGATCTGCCTTCGACGAGGAGACGTATCAGCCAATAATTGTTTAACGAAGAAGGAGAAGAAGAAGAAGAAGAAAAAGCAAAAATTTGTACATTCCATAATATGAGTTCGTTCAGTCCAGGGGAGTGGGTGCGTTGTAAACGTCCCGTTCGGACACGAGGGAGCCATTCTCGAGAGCTAAAAGAAAAAAATGCCATCCTCAAGCTTCCGGGAATGCGTGTCCGAAATCATCTGCGATACAAGGGAACAAATGGAGAAGGAGGAGGAGAAAGAAGTAGAAGAAAGTGGAATTGAGGCACGAAAATAATGGCCGAGGAGAATCCACCGGTTCGATTGTCTGGGAGCTGACAATCCTTCCGGTCTGATTCTTCGGGATCGTTTAATCGATCTCTCTCTCACAATCCGACCAACGTTATTTCAGCCTCAATTCCTCATCTCATTTCAAACTGGTAACGTTTTCACGAGACGAAGGGCAGATGTGAAATGGGACAAACGCACCGGCTCGCTGTGCACTTTATCGACTGTGCAGTATCTCCTTGAGAACATCGCGGGCTCAACATATAGCTGCATTTCCAGGCGAGACGGAGAGAGCAAGAGAAAAGAAAGAATAAACACGCCCAAGTTGGATCGATCGATCCTATTTCCGCAAGTAGGCGCCGTGGAAAACATCAAAGAAGAATCAATCCAGCGTTCCAATTTGAGTCACGAGAGGGCAGGCATATCACGTGAAGAAATATTAAACGAGGCTCTATATCGCTCGAAAATGCTTCTATAAAGAACACTACATATACATATTTATATATATATATACATATGTACACATATATATAAATATATCACTTAATGGGGTTTAAAAAAAATCGAACATATGCCCAAAACAAGAACGAACTTACCGCTCTTTTGAAACAAAAAATAAACGTTATTGGTATAAAGCGAAGTTTCATTGAAAAAAATAATAATAAACTGGAAGATGTGTAAAAAAAAAAATAAGAACAGGCTATGAGCGGAATATACGATTGACCGAGCAGACAAAAAACGATCTACATATTATTAAGAGGAGTTTTGGAGAGCAGTGGTGGTAGTGGCGGTGGTGTGTAGTAACGATGGAAAAAGGCCCTTCCGTTCCAGTTGCAACCCCGCGTTCTCACTTAACGCTCGAGACCTTTTCAGAGAGAATTTGAAAAGAAAAATAAAAGAACGAAATAATTATACTACGACAATTCCTTCCCCTCGGTAATCCCATCATATATATATATATTATGTACCAAAAAAAAAAAAAAAGAAACGAAAACGTACCTTCCTCCATAATCACCTTTTGTCATAACTTTCGGATCGAAAATCCCGAACAATGCAATAGTTGTTAGTCTAATAATGCTATAAAATGTCCTAAATAGAGCGCGTGTGTTGTACATACCACCTACTACGCTTCGAGAGCTATGTAATTGCACGTTTTAGACTAGCTTAGGTAAGGGTATGAGAAAGAAAACTGCGTACCAAAAAAAAAAGAAAAAAAAAACCCCCACCTATAACTGTGTGAGAGATAAAACGGTGAGCGAGTGTGCCAATATGGTAAGAGCGATAACAAGAAAGATACAAATAGAGGTAAAGAACGAAACAATATGAGATAAGCAACAAACAAAGAAAGGAAAAAAAAAAAATTTGTAGACAAAGTGAGAAAAAGAACCGTCGCTGCTGCTGCCACCCTCCCCATCCATGATATCCTCCTCCTCCTCCCCTCCCCCCAAAGATTACTATCTTCCAGTGTTACTAGTAGATTCAATTGTTGAGCGCTGAAAGTGATACTGATCAATAATAATTATTTATGTTATGATTCGTCCTCGATGTTACAGAAAAAAAAACCGTGTTTAATAAAAATTTAATTTGGACAAACGCCATCGACGTCGTTTCATATCCGAACATGATGATCCTCTGTCTGTGTATTTTTTATTAAAAAATTGTCAGGATAATGAAAAATTCGTAGGCGCATCTCGATGACGTCACATCGATTATCTCGACAGTACGTTCGAGGCCTCGACCATGGCTCGACTGTCCATCACCGGTGAGTCTTGGAACTTCTTGAAAAATAAAAAATCCATGGAGAATAAATTTGTACGATGATAATTTTCGAAAAAATTTATAGGAAGTTTGACAACTTTTTCATCATAAAATTTTTCATGTTCTATTTATGTTCATACCTTTTTTTTTTATGTGTTAATATGACGAGCGACATATATATTTTATCACGTTTTTCTTGCCTGAAATTCACATTGATACTGTAATGAAATAACAAACACCGTACAATACTCGATACTCGCAAATACTTAAAATTAACATGTTGATCGTTTCTCGTGTATCCCACAAGTCCGACGTTTTTTATTTTTCACACACGATTCCTTCGTGTGTTTGATGTTACAATTTTGAAACGAGTAAGAAAAGTGGCAGTGAAAATTCGACCGTACACGCCTGTTCGACTGATAAAATCTATAAGTAGGATAGGATTGGGACGACGTGCTCCAAATATGTTTAATTAGACTAATATATATATATATAGTGATATAGATACACTACATGCCTCTGGATTGAGTCCGGCTTAACGATGTCCGAGAGTTTTATGCTAAAGACATTTAACGGAGCATTTTATCAGAGCCAGTTAAATTTCGTCTTCTGTTTGCACAGTAATACAATACTCGTACATACATATAATGATTTATGTACTATGGGGCATTCCAGGTTAAAACGACAGGACCCTCACCCGCCAAGATTTGGCTCCCCATTTTTTATATTATGGTTGTTACACTCTTAAAAGAGTTGGCCAATCGCTATTTGACAATTTATTGATAAAAAAATTATCATGAAACGAGGCAATTAAAAAAATCCTCTCAGGTATCAAAAAATTTCAACCATATTGCATACCGCTTCTCGTTTTTTTTTTCAATTTTTCGAATTAATTAAGAATCGTACGCCGATTGATATCTGTCAAAACATTTTTCAATAGCGTCAGAGCAAAATAACTTTCTTGATATTCAAGTATAAAAGTATGCGAAGAATTTGAAAGAAAAAAAATCCGGGATCTCGACAATAAATATAATTCCTGATCACATGTCTTCGATTGTCCATCTACGTGAAGTTTTGTTCTGATAATTGTATTTTATAGTTGGTTTGCTGAGGTATTTTTTCCATTTTCCCGAAAATGTCATCGAGGACCATTATTTTTTAACCGCCATTTTGTTTATTTCAGACTCGCCATTAAAGCATTCTTAATATTTTAATGAAATATCGCTACGATTCACGAGTATCGATGAAATGCATATGAAAGATATATATATCTATATATATATATACCTACGTGAATGAAATAGAGATTGTGAGGCGATGTAAAGTGGCTGATGTCACGTGTTCATTCGATGAGCTTCGTCACTGTTTGATCGCTCCACTTTGACGTAGTCAAAATATATAGCTCTGCTCGTTCATAGCTCTAGCAATACACAATATAAAACGCACACGGCACGAGTTGACCTTAATGCATATTACCTCTGAATAAATCTTTGACCTACGTAATATATATTGACGTTTTACCGCTTTCTCATGAGCTCCCATCAAAGTGCAGAACCAACAATTAAATACACTTGATGGGGAGATCGACCACGTTAAATCTTCGTTATCTCCCACACTAGCATATGTATAAGTTAATGCAACGTTCGTCACAAGAAACATGGTTCCCCCCTTTTTTTTTAGTGGTAAATGAATGATACAGTCGTTCGACAATCATATAAAGAATGAGTGATCCTAAAAACAATTTTATTCAGAGAATTAAAAGATTCTTTCACTGTTTAATATATATATATATATATTATTTGTTATGTTCTCGTTTTTACGTCTATGGCCGATTGAAAATGATTAAATAACGTAATTATTGTTCGAGAAATAATACTGGTGATATTATACATGGATTATTATGTTCTGTATAAATTAACTTCTGTCAGGTGATGAAATTAACGAAAATTTGAAGAACGATATGTGTATGTGTCTACGTGAAGTATAATTAGTTGCATAACCTAACATATGAGAGGTACCCCTGTGTACAGGCGTACATTTCTTGTGTATCTTTCGTTTTAATTAGATAATGAAATTCCTGATCAATTCTTCCGAGTTGACAAATCCATTAAAATGTTCTATCTAGTGTTAAGTTTGTTTTTAACTAGAGTTCTGACGAAGGAAAAATATTAAACATTACTGTCGTTCGTTATAAATTTATGTCACGTTCACAAGAGAAATATCGAGCACTCTGTTGAAATTAATCGAGCATTCAAAACCCAATTAATAAAAAAAAAAGTGATATACAATGTTCTCTTAAGGGGCGAACGGAGAAATTATTATGGATAATGTACGTGTAGAATATATATATATATATATATATATATCAGATCCTGCCTATTCGTCAATCGGTCGCTCAAGAGTTATATTGATAAATTCATAACTGCTATATCGTACATCGAGCTTGACTGATACGAAAATAATCTCAAAACATAAAAATTTCATTATATTCCACACAAATAATTGACAAATATTCCGTTTCATTTTTTTGTTTATCATAAGCTTGATTGAATTAATTCGCTGGAGGATTAGTGCGTATCCAACGAAGACGATTCTTTACTAATTCTAAAAGTGATTTTAGTGTACGTAAATGTATTTTTTTATCGTTTTTTTGTCTATTTTTTATTTATTTTTTTGTTTTGAAGAGCTACGTGTCTTCTACGAACCTCTACGTTTTTTTTTTTTTTTTATAATTACTTGAAAAACAAAAAATGAGTTCGATTGTAGATGTTCTAATTTTTTTCATTTTCGCCAACACAAACACTTCAGCCCGGCGGTTTAAAGTCAGTTAATATACATCAGTCCCGCAATAACAATATATACATCATATTGTCTGGACCGATATACACGTGTAAGATTACAAAAAACAATCGTTGATGATAAATCGTTATGCCAATATACATTGCGGCTAAGTAATCTATATAACTATCATGTAGGCTTTTGGCTATCGCTCGTGCTCGGTCGAGAGACCTGTGGTCCGATAGGGGATCGAAAAAAAAATAGAAAAAAATTAGTAAGTAGAGAGTTGGTGAATGTGTGCTGTATATATATATATATATATACACACACGTGCAAATACGTTATAGAGGAAAACGGAGGAGACAGAGAAAAAAAGGACACTCACACAATTCTATGATCTGTCACGATCCAAAAGGTTAATTAATTATTGCACTATAAATTTTCGGGCACGATATTTCGTATAATTGCATTGATCGGCCGGTCTGAAGTTTAAGATGTTACGATTCACGTTCATGCGAAAAAAAAGAGAAGAATGAGGATTTGGGGGGGGGGGGGGGGGGGAGAGGAACAAGGAGGACGAGTGTGGATGATCGGTCATCGACAGAACAATCATTGGACCGTCTATAATAAATTACACCAAGGCATGTTTATTTTGTTTATGATTTTAGTCGTGTCACTAGTTTTCTCTATGTCTGTAGTACGTTATGTGGATGTGATGTTGGCTGCTTGCGGCTTGTTATAACTGCAAATCAATTGATTATTTACTTAAAGAGAGAATTTGAATGGCGCTGAGCATGTAATTACAATAGGCAGATGAAGATGTTCGATTTTCGCTCACTGATTTTACTACCTTGTGATTTTCATTTCTTTTTTTGCTCTTCTCCATACTCTGTGTCTGTTTTTTTTTTTTCTACTTTTCGTTTGAAGGTTCATTCGTTAACGTGAACATTAAATTATAAGCTCACGTAGATCGCTGTATAACTACATTTTGTATCCTCCTCGAGTTCAGCTTCTCCTTCATCTCTCTCTTACTTTTTGCTCTCATTATCTTCGCATCTTCCGTTTAGATAGGTAAATGTATTTCATTTGTAAGTAATCGTGATATATGTATATAATAATAATAATAATAAGAATTCATAAATCATTATTAATAATAGTTCATCATAATAAATGTAAAAGCTGGTACACAGTGATAACAAGCGACTCCAATGCAGCCGCGGACAAAAAGACTTACAAAACGTGACACATGCACAATACTAGACAAAAAAAACTCTCGGACAACACAAATTCACCAAACTAATTTTGTTTCGTTTGTTCTTTTACCGCACCAATAATCCATATGACGGCCTCTATATCTCGTTATCTTCTCCATTGGCCGATTTGTTTAGTTTCTTTTTCTTTTTTTTTTTTTTTTTCTTCCATATAAATCATATTAATATTCAATTATCTAAAACATTAAAAAGTTTCGGCTTGCGGGATCTGTCGCGCTTACACGCTCGCGCCACTCGTGAGTCCTTCTGTTTGTTATTATTATTATTTTTAAATAATTATCATTGTTGTTGTTTTTTGTTTGTTTGTTTTTTGCTTGCTGCTGCTGCTGCTGCTAATGCTGCTGTTGCTGCTGCTGTAGTTGATTTTAACTCTCCAGGTGTGAAATACGGACGCGTGTCGAGTCAGTTTTATAACGTTCACAAGCGATGTGGGGAATTCGGGGGCGGGGGGGCGGAGGGAGGACTTGAAGGGACGAGATCCTTGACAGACTCACAAGATGTTCGTTCGGTAATGATCGGATCAGAGACAACAACGCTATTGATAGTACTGAAAACCCCTCGTGGTTCAGCACAATATGGGAGTGGAGATTGAACGATAACCCCGTTCCAAAATAATAGATAGTCATGGGATCGGTGTATCGTTCGCCCTCTAGTGGGGAGACTCCTATGGATTTAGTTGTCTTCTTCGTCCTCCTCATCCTCTGAGGGGGCTGCCTCGAGGGCGGTCAGCCACTTGTTTACCTGTAAATCAACAACGTAATATTCTCGTTAACAAATATTCTTCCATCACTCTTACTCTGTTTCAGACTCATCGATGAGAAAAAAAAGTACATAGATGTAATTACACTCGGCCTTATTTTAAGTACATTCGAGCATTGACACATCTCTGATTAGCGTCATTGGGTATGGGACAAGGAAGAAATAAAAATCACAAAAAGGTAACTCACTTCGAACAAGGCACTGCCCTTGCCAGGGTAAGCATCGTTCACATCCTCCTTCCATTTAGTTAATGCCGCCTCGTCGACTATTGATCGGTGGTAAAAGGCTGAGAACCATCGCAGCATCATGCCTTTCGGCGAATTGTGCGAATACCAAAAAACTTGTAGCGCGTGTACGGCAGTCACCTGTGAGTCAATTGTCTTGAGGAAAGAGGCCAGGAGACCCTCGTATTTACGTAATAAAGTGGCTTCTTTCTCAACGAGGGCTTTGTCGGGCGTGACCATCGGATCAACGCCGGGTGCGAATGTTGTTTCCTGTTAATTTAACACAATATTTTCACGTTAATCTTCTAACCCTTACAAGATTTGAAGAAAAAAAAAACAAAGTGCGGACTTGATTTCCAATTTTCATCCCAAATGGGCCCCTTTCGCATGAGTACTTGTGGCAAAACTGCGAGAAAACGGTCTCAGAGCATAAGAAACTAAGTCAACATATTTTTCAGAGCTATTTTAGGGCTTTGAAAACTCGTTTAATAGCTCGCCTTTTCCATAATAAATTTATCAACTTTTAATTTATTCCCAGACGCGATAAAAAAATTGCTCCTTTTCTCCCACGAGTTAAAACTTACATCCACTTGAACAGATTTCTTTGACAAATTATACATTTGGCAGATACTTAAATTTTTCAAACTCATTTAGTTTCCTCCAAAATTGAAAAATAAAAAGAAGTGAGAAAATGTTTATTCGCTTCAAAATTACCAGCACGGATAGAAACTGAATCTAGGTGACCCGGTGCATACTACGTACAAAACATATGCGTGTATTTCTACGATTAACGTCCCCCCAGCAACAAATTGCTAGAAAGCAATTAAGCAAAAAAAATAATAATAATAATAAAATCGTTATTTTTAATATAATTGATAAATCGTGATGAGGGCGCTTACCTGAGTGATGTACTTGAGAAGCACAGTCATGAGAGCGTTGATAAAACCAGGATCGGAATAGTGTGCCGGATCGAGATTGTCCTTGATCCACGTAAATAGAGCCTTTGGGCTAGGATCGGATTCCAATAGTCGCCACATGTCACCCTGAATCCTCAGGAGCGGATAAAGGAATGTTAATTCCCGATCCTCGAGTATCTCACCGAGTCTTTCTTTTGTTTTTTCTGGCTCCGGCAGTTGGCTCATAAGATTAACTTTGCTCTCATTGAATATTTGCGTTAATCTTGCTTTTCCCTGGCTTTTGTGCAATTGCTGTAGGGTGAGCAAAAATAAGGGATGATGCTGGCCATTCTCGGTTATAGCAGCGAGATCCTGTAGCTGCATGAGATTATTGACAATTGCCTTTGCCGTTAGTGATGCAACGTGAGACGCGATACAAGGTACGTCTTTCTCGGCGATACTACTGACAAGTTCCTTCCAGCCGTCGTTCAACTGTTGTCCCGTTATAACATTCTCCTTTTTCAAATCAGCGACAAGCTTTGCTGCAAGCTCACGTTCGCTATCGCCACGCTCTAACGTATTTGTATAAATCGTGCATACGGCATGACGGACAAAACGTTCGGGTATCTTGAGATCCTTAAAAGCCGTTATCGCATCCTGTATGTTGGTGTTGGTTGCAAGATCGTCCATAAGCGCGTTAACTTTCTTCAAGACTTCCTCCCGTGTCGGTCCTTTATCCTTTCGGTCTCTTGCTTTGTCTCTCTTGTCAACCGGTCCCTGTTTTATAACTATTGCCGGAGCCGTTTCTTTGGGCAATAATGGCGGACTTGGCTTGATCGTTACCGCACGAAGCATCGGTGTTTCGGCTATACGTCCTGTAAACATTTCTGTAACATTTTCCCCATCGTTAATCGGATTAAGTTGAAAAACAAAAAATATAACGACGAAATATTCATACGAGAAAAGAAAATTCGAAATGAAATATAAAAAAATAAGAAAAAAAAGCTCACCACTGTTCAGAGGTAAATTGGGCTTGATGTTGGCTTGTTTGAACATCGAAGTTGCCGATGGTCTCAGAGACACTTCCTCCAAATGTCCAATGAGCATTTTGCTCTTGTTGAAACGTAGCGGTTCTTTATTACCATCTGAAAATGTGCCAAAAATAAATAATAAAAAAATGGCAAAGTTAGCAGATGAAAAGCAATGTAATGGCGAATGAAGAAAAAATTATAATCTCAATTTATGAACGTACTGTTGTTATAATTCTGAGGGGAATTATGCTGTTGCTGATTGTGTTTTCCCTGATAATTGTTCTGATGACGATTCTGATTTTGATAATAACCACCGGTTGGATTGCGCTGATTGTGACGAGGATATCCACCGGAATTTGAGTTAAAGCCATTTGGACTGAATGGCGATGACATGCCAAATGATGGTGATGTGAGCGGTATACTACCAACCATGTCCATATCGAGGCGTCCCATTTTTCGCAAAAAATCAGCACCCAGACGATCCTCGCCTCGTCTATTGTGATAACCACCACCGGGTCCACCGCCACCTCCACCACCGCCGCCTCCACCGCCACCGCCACCTCCGCCACCACGAGAATTCTCGTCGTGATCATTACGGATCTGATTTATCGGCATTGGGCCCTCGTTGCTGGTGGCCTTGCGCGGTACCCAACCGTCGCGACGCAACTCGATAACGTCGCGAAGCATGAAACGGATGCGCAGGGGTAATTCGCTGCTCTCGGCGAGTGAGCTCATACGCTTGAAGTACTGATCCATGAGACGGCGGCCCTTATCCGAGTCAAGGATACGACCGCATGTCCGCATAATCTGACAGAGGCACTCAATGTCCTCGGCCATGTCCCCCCTGGATCCCCGCCTCCTTTTCTCCGACAATAATTGCTGGATGCAAAGATGTAAGATATTCTCCGACACGATCTCGAGCTTGCCCAATTCTCCGATGAATTTGATGTTACCGAGCATCTTCCGCTTTGCCAATTGGCGTCTCTCCTCCTCCTCCGGAGTGAGCTCATCCTGATTCTCAAATGCCTCGCTTGCCTTTGAACGATTCTCAAACTCGACTCTGCACTTGTTGAGCAACAATAATCTGAATGTGCTTTGAGCTTTTTGACCATCGATGGTGGGCTTTTGCGATTCAAAGTTTGGTGCTTCGTCGGACAGCCGTTTGCACAGCTGTGCGTACATAGAACTGTACTTGGGCTCATCGAGTGCTTTATCAAAGATCTATAAAAATAAAACAACAACAATCGTGGTCGATCGATGCAAACGCGTCAAGTTACTATTCTCTTGGGTTGTACCCAAGGCCAGCAGCATTGGGTTTTTTTTTTTCATTTTAATATGATTTTATTGAAACTTTAAATCAAATGAGGATTAAACGATGAAAAACTTACCAGTAAAATGACACCTTTGAGAATCACATCGGAATTGAGGTCGACTTTGAGCAGGTCGTTGCTCAACTTTGCGAACTTTTCCGGTGTGAGCTTGTTAAGAATACCCCGCACCCTACGGAAGATGAAATCATTTCTGCCTTCTGGGGTGAGTGCATCGCGTCTAACAGTTGAAGGAGGGATCCAGCGTCGCTCAGTGGATAGGGAGCGATTATCGTCCCTGGAAGGCATCGAACTTTTTAATCTCGGTGTGGAAATTTTTTCCGTACTGACACGCAGCTTTTTTGTTTTTATTTTTTTTTTGTTTTTATTTTTTTGTTATTTTTTTTTTTTTTTTTGCAGTATAGGAAGTATAAGCAGCTCGTGGCAAGACTGTTTTTACAGCCAAGGTTTACTTTGTGGACCCTGACCTTCCTCCCGAGACACGAGAAGCACCCCCCGGTCCTGTGGGGTTGTCCGTTGTTGCGCGTGTGTTGGCCCCCTGAAGTGATAAATCACAGCACACAGAACTTTCTGTAGGAAGCTGAAACAAGAATTAGAAGAAAAAAAAAACGGCCCGAACCGTTTTCAAATGGATTATTTATTTGAATTTTCATTTTTTTTTTAAATTTATCCTCGACTTTGACGAAGATAAATTATTTTTCACTCAAATCCCCTCTCTAGCATGCATCAGTCCAAGTATTTTTTTTTTCTTCTCACAGTCATACACGCAGTCAACAAATATTACAGCGTTCGAGGACGCAGAGCACGTCGTTCCTACCACCCTGACCCATATACGTTCACACAAGACTCACCTCTCTCTCTCTCTCTCTCTCTCCTTCGATCTATACATACTTTGTGATAATGACTCGGCGCCGCAAGTCCTGACATTCTCCACAGTGCGTGCATGTACAAATCTTCAAGGCATGCAATTGTTAAGATCGAAAGAGAGGGACCTTGCGCTTACTAATGGGACTCGAGATTACTCAAACCACCTCTAACTAGTCGCTAAAAAGCGTCTATTTGATCATCGTAAACATACGTACTAATTGAGCCTCGACAATATTAATGATTAATTTTATTTTTAGCGCTGCCCAAACACGCAAGTGTTGGGAAAAACTCATAAAATCGTTGAGAAGCCTCTTTCGAGATATTGTTTTCCCTCTGAGCGCTTTCTCTTCCGGGTAAAAGTGCACAAAATCCGATTCAATCATCTCAGCATTCTCGAGGTCTAGCCAACTTTCCTCTGACTAAAGTCTTCCTGCACGATAGATCTTCTTCTCTTGTAAAATCGTCTCTTATGGGTATATGTGAAACCTCGACGACTTGTCGTCCCACGACAATGCCACGTATGATCGCGAGACGTGCAAGATAACAAAAATTGGAACGTGATGGAGATAAGCAAATTTGCAAAACTCGCGGGTCCGTAGTTCGAGGAGAATGACTTTCTGTTGTTTTTTGTTATGCAAGCAAAATAAGAAGAGAAAAGAATAACGCATCGCGATAAAATATTGTTTATGGGTTTTAAGAAGAATACAGATATAATTTGCCCAGTCGACAATTTTGTTTTATCAAAATGGCTACTGAAAAAAAATTGTATCCTATTGAATATGATTTTTTGCCTCCTTTATTGACAGCAGGAATTTTTTTACATTACTAATTAGATATTATCTATGGCTCGATTTTCTCATAAGTATTGATAATGCTCATAAAGTGGCGAGGCCAAGAAGTTAAAGTTACAGTCAACTTAAATAACTCGTTATACCTGTTTGTAAGGTACATTGAGAAAAGTGTTCATTTAGTGCTAACATATTTTTATTAAATATGACAGAATAGATGTTTGAGTATTATTATTATTATTTAATTGAAATTTAGCCAAATAAGCTTTTTTAATAAAAAATCTCATTTGGCTGAAGTGAAATTGAATCGTAACTGAGCAATTACTTCGCCATACCGTAAAAAAGATTTATTAAAATTAAAGAATAAATTGTTTTCTCACTATTTAATAATAGAACTGCAAATCAAGAAAATCGAAATCGATTTAGGCGAACCCCTTCGAACGAGATATAATCGATATATACGATTTTTAAAAGGTTTTTTTTATATTTTCAAATTTCATCTTTCGAGAATCTTTAGGTGACTGAACTTATGGAATCGTTCACTGGTCTTGAAACTTTGGAAATGTAATGCATGGCATATCCTCTACAGAATCATATCCAAAATTCATGGTTTTCTAACTTTTGAATGAGAATGTATACGTCTCTTCAAATCAATAACTTGACGAATTACTGGCAGACTGAGAATAACTAAGACATCTGAGTTAGCTCAAAAAATTTTATGAGGTGAGGAGAGGCCTCTAGAAACTAAAAAAAAAATCTCAATCTGAAGGAAAGGTCCTTGCGCTTTGATCTCAAGGTCATTTACGTGGAATCGTGCATCAGTACGACTCTGATCTTGAAGACCAAAGGAGCATCGAGGTTGAACCTTCGCTCTGCCACAATGTGGTAGTGGTCACACATATGTGGGGCGCGGCTCATGGTCAAATGGTCAATGAACCCCCCTCTCTCGTGCCACCTCCTAGATCTGCTCGTGCTCTCGGCCTGCTGCTCCTACTCTCATCGTCCCATGGCCCGGTGGAGGTCGTTCGACTCCGCTCGGAAGAGATCGGGGCTCTCCTCGGACTACACACTATGTATGCATATATGACTGCATCCGGAGTACAAGCGCATATAGTGCTGCACACACACACACAGACACATATATATATAATCCATCACATATATATATATGTGAACTCTACATATATATATATGTGAACTCTACATATATATATATGTGAACTCTACATATATATATATGTAGAGTACGGGTGTTCAGTGGATGCATTCGGCATGAAGGACGTTAGTTTGAGTTTTCGCCACCAGGAGCAGTGCTTGAATTACAGGCTCGTAGCATGACAGCGTGAGCACCCTGTGCAAGATTGCTCTCACGCTCAACCCTCATCCGAAATTCATCTCTGGTTGAGTGGCCAGTTGGGCGACCTTCAGGGCGTGGGCGAACCGGCTGTGCCGTTTGTGCTCGCCAACCGACTGGGTGGGGGGGGGGGGGGGGGGATCCTTACAAGCTACATACTTCTCGTACAAATTTCTTTTTCCTTCATAAAGCGCCCCCTGCGCAACCAGGAAAATACTACACGGTGAATATTGACGTTCCTCTGAGGAAAAATATTTTATTGACAACTTTTTCGATTTATAGAATTTATTTGCTCCGAAATAATATTTTTAAAGGCATCACGAGGATAAAAATGTGCGCTCTGGTGCCACCTCATGTTTACGAGTAAATTACGAAATCTTCGTTGAAGATGGCTCTCGTTACTTGCGAGGCAACAGAAAAGCGAGTGTACAATGAACTGCTGCGCGAGTGTATGAAAAAAAATGATTTCTGAGGTATATTCGTCGTGTTGGCCGAGCATGAAAAAGATATAGAGAGAGAGAGAGAGAGACAAGGCAAACCGTGGACAAAGAGATAGCTATGAAATGACGTAAAACGTTGCTCTCGAGTCGCTCCTGGATCTACCGATGACAGGAGTAACAACAGCGTCTATCGGTGGATCGCCCGAGCTCTCTTGTGTTTGCCTCATGAGCTCGCTCGATCGCCCCCGTTTTCGCCCATTACTTTATTTCTCGTGACACATCACTGTTGCGCAGCAACGACTGTCTCTCTCTCTCTCTCTCTCGGCGTAAAACGCTTGCGCGTCGTTTCCCCAACACGTTTGCCAACCCAAGAATTAACCCATGGGAAATCCCATCCGTTTTGGCAGATCATCTAATTTTTTTTGCTAAGTTCAAACGAACATTTTGAGAATTTTTCATCGATTATACTCGAAAATTTAACACGGAATGAGTAATATTTTCGATGCGGAAATGAAACAATCGAAATGAGCGAGTGACGTAAGGTTGGCAACAATGCGAAGGGTTTTGCTCTCGGTGCCACGAGGCATTAATAAGCTATACGCGTGCATACCAACAATACTTTGACTACATTTACACTTGTTCTCATTTTACTATAATCGATGTACTAAAACCCGGCATAATTAATATCGGGTGTTACGAACATTTTTACAATTAATTAACACGGTCATAGTAAAACGAGAATAACGGTGGCGTGTAAACTCAGTCAATGCTGGTATTGTATACCTGATAGGTATATAAGTAAATATAGCCTATGCACACACAAGCAGATAATTATCAAGGTGAACAATTCAGGCATATCCTTCGCAATGTATATATATATATAGGACTCTATATCAATACAACAAAACAATAATAAACGAGACTCGATCGACCCAACGTTCGTGTGTTTACGTATAGCAGAATTTATTTTCCGTTTAGTTTATTTATTATTATTATTATTTTTCATAACAACTGGGGCAAACGGTCAGTTTACGACGAGTGTGCGCACCATTAATACCTTACACGCTCAAAGGAGAGAATCAGACACGTGGCGCGATGTCGCGAAACTCACCAACTGAAAGGAAATTAGCTCGTCTATTCATAGTACAATAAGCATTTGTCAGGCAACCAGTCCGACAAAGAGAACTCGCATCTTCGTTCATGAACGAATCGATTGAAATGAGCAAGGTAAGAACGAAAAAACATTCAACCTTTTGGGAAAAGGTGATCAATCGAGCACGCTAATTCGTTTGTTATATTTATGACACATTTTACAATAAAAGTGCATTAAAAGATCGAGACCCATGTCGCATTTCGAAAAACGAACATTCTCACTTTCGATTAAATCATCCAATTACTGATTTTTAACGAAAAAAAAAGTGGATGACACACGTAAAGATAATGCGTGTTATGTGCGTGTGTGTGTGTAGTCGGGCTTTGACGACATTGTCAACTCGGAATGTTTCTTGACATTTGATAAAAGCAGCGCACGTGCCATATGATATATATACATATATATGCAAGCGTAGCAGGCAGACAAAATCAAATGTGCTGTAAGACGAATCTCGTGGGACGATGAATCGTTTTGCTTTGCTGTGTAAAAGTAATTCGAATAAAGAAACGTCTCGAAACGTCAGAAGCCAACAGCATTGGAACACGCGTTTCCAGTCCTCTAGCAGCCACAAGGCTTACGCATGCATACATGTAGAGAGACAGATACATTCGTATGAGAGTTCGCTTCTTGCTACTCCCCCCCCCCCCATCCCACCCACACGCATACATGCACCACAGTCTATTCTATTCCTGTTACGTATATATGTATATGGGCTGCAATAGCTGCACTTGTTTACGTGACCGAACTGACGCCTAAACGAATGGACATACGAAGGGCGGGGAGAGATCGAGAAGCCTTACCCTCTCATGCACATTCATTTATAATCCCCCGAACAATTATTTAATCTTTATCGCTCTCGACGGGTTTTTTTTTATCTTTATTGTTTTTTTTTTTTTTTTTAGGAAAATGATTTTTTTAGCTATGTATGCGCGTGAATGCTTTGGAAATTGTTTACACGAGATAAGAGAAGAGCGTTATTTCGATGTGTGCGTGTCAGGTGTGCGTCACACGCTGAAATTAATTATTCGAAACAGCCCAAGAGGGTGAGACATAAATAAATTAAAAAAAAAAAGCAACGAAATTTATTACTCATTGAATATCATCGAGAGGATGATTGTGGGCCGAGAGTTCGTACAATCGGACGGGGCTTCCTCGAAGGGGGTCGCGCGATCGTGGAATTCTTTGCAATACAAGATTAGGGAGAATGGGGTCGTGGCCGATAATAAAAGTCAATACGCTCGGGGTTCACGGTAGGGCCGAAGGGAAAACGGGCGGCTAAAGGAAGGAGAGGGGAGGGAGGGAGTACGAATGAAAAAAAAAATAAAATAAAGCTTTTGCTGCACGAACATGAAAAAAAAAGAAAAGGTCATCGCGTGAGAATTCTACGAATGTCACGAGGAAAAAAAATGATTCACGAAAATAAATTGAGCAAGGTGATAAAGTCGAGAGGAAAAATTGAGATATTCGAGGACGATGTGTGGAAGAGAAAAATAAATAGTCTCAAGGGCACGTAGAATGATTTAATTCTGTGATTGATGAACGAGAAACCATCGACAAGCGTCGATAGGAAAATGCTTCGAACGCCTCGGTATGTCGACAAAGGAAATTTAAATAAAAAAAATTGTCAATGTATCGCGAGTTACATCTACAAAATTATGAAAAAGACACTTTTTGATGGATATAAGTACGAAAATGAGAATTGACGATGTGAGACAAAGGAAGAAACTGTTTGAAGTCAGAGGTGTCCGTGTGACTCGAAGTAAAACGTCAAACTTGGAGAGTGCGTGGGTCAGATAAGAAAAAAAAAGGCGTCTGACGAGCCAAGGGCGATTTTGGAGACGGAAGACGAGATGGAAAACACGAGGATCGAAGGATAGAGAAAATTTCCATGTTCTTTTTTTCAGCTTTAGAGAGTCGAAACTTTTGGGAGTTGGAAGAGAGATGCGCTCAGCGAGCCGACATGACGCACGACATGGACACGACGTTCGTTCGGGAGGCCACACAGCATAAAGAGAGAGAGAGAGAAAATGAGACGAGATCCGTCGAGAATATTCCACCTCTCGTAGAAACGCTCAAAATTCTCGATCGTATATTTTAAATCGATGCAGTCGTTTACCAGAGCTTCTAGCGTTGCAACACCACCACTTTTGTAATATTATATTCACTATTTTTGATCACTTAAACGAGAGAAGATATCACAGGAGGCTTTTACTTACGGTCGACGGTTGTTGTTTGTGGAAGGCTTTCGCAATCTGTCGGTCGTACTCGGGGACTTCCGCACAGCGTACGTCTTGTCAAGCCAACGTCCGCCGTTCGACTAACCTGAGCTTCCCTTACCTCCTTCGGTTATTCACACTTTACGACAAATGTCGCAATAAATTTTATTATTTTTTACGTTCTATCTATCGAATATTCTGAACAGATATGCATTGCGTATAAATAATATGACGTGCATTTTTACCTCTAATTTGACTTTACTGGTTTCGACATATCCGACGTGACATTAGCCACTTCCGTACCAACTGCGTCAATTGTGTGTATCGAAACGTTTTAACAAAAATTTCACTATCTTTATCGTTACGTTGTTTGTCATTGTTTAAATTCTGTTCGATTAATTAATGATTTTCGTAGCAATGTTTGCAAATTCGTGATACAGTTTGAGATTTTTATTTGATGCATCAGTACACGGATTGACGGTGAAATAGCCAAAAATATCGCATGGTGTAACCTAACGATGAGAATTATGCAAATTTAACAAAAAATCAATCAATTACTTCGTGCATAATGATTTAACTCAATATTATTATCAATATGGCATCAATTTATTTCAACTCCACTAAAGTATCTGTAACAATCGTACTTTGCGGAATAAAATATCGGCTCCGGTAACGTAGAATAACCTGGCCAGGCTCGAAACAAAAAGATCATCCGTCTATCGTCACGTCGACGTTGCTCCAGACATAGCTCAGGCAACTGTCATTTTCCAACTTCGGTGCAGAGTGCAGAGAAAAATATCACTCTCCACCTTTCTTAAATGCATAACAACAGAACGATTCATCAGTGAAGATCGAGAATACGTGCGACAAAACCATTCAGGTTTGTTCAGACATTTTACTAAATGACATTCTATGAAAAATCAATATATTTTTATTGTATGCCAATTATATTCTATGGACTTGTAATTAACAATCAAAGCTTATTATTTTTAATACCTAGAAGGGCTCTTTATATACAATTTACATTGACGAGATATATCTTTGATATTGTCAAAAAAAAAAAAAAAAGATTTTCTATTGTAATTTAAACACATGATATAATTTTCGAAGCAGCTCTAAAATACGGAAATTTGACAAACTATATTTTTTTAAATAATTGCAATGGACAGATTTCAATTGTCACTCTTATTAAAACATACCACTGCAGTATGAATTTCAAGATTCGATTATTCATTTAAAGCAATCATCAGTGTGACATTGAAAATGAAAATCTCTCTGACAGAATATTCAGTTAAATATTAAATAATATTAATGAATTTATTAATCGATCATTTTAGTCACAAATATCAAAAAAATGACAATGCATACTTTTCTCATCAGGATTATTATTTTTCATCAAAGGGGTTTTAAAATGCAATGCACATTGATGATTTTTCGTTCTCTTTAATATTGTCGTAAGGCTGATTTTCGAATATTCCATAAAATAAATTGCACTTGACAAATTCCAATTGTCATTTTTTTCAAAATATTTTACTGTATTTATTAATGTAAATTTCCATACGCAATTACTGATTTAAAACACTCATCAGTGCGACAATGAAAATTCTAATTACAGAATATTTCAATCATTAAATTATATTCATGAATGTTGATGATTTTAGGCACAATTATCAAAGTATTAAACCACAATGATTGCTTTTGTCATTCTGGCCAATATAATATTGTGCATATGTGAGACAGAATTTATAGCCACAATGGCACAATGTAGGATATAAAATGAGTCATTATTGGCATATCTCCTGACTTTTTAATGATATCAGTGTCAGCGTCAAAAATATATCTTTGCTTCTTGCTAATTATTCAATAAATCGCCATTTAACGACCAGTTAATATTGGGTGAAAAAAAAAACAAAAATTTCAGTATGGCACACAGTTCTCAAACAACCGGATATGGTTCAACGGATCAACGAAACGATGTACCTGATGTGGGCTTCAGTCCCACCGAACTGTACAATCTCAGTGAAAATATAACAACTAATATTTACACGATAAATTCAAGCTGGCGAAATTTGCAACGTGCAAACGAGAATATCGGAACTTACAAAGACAGTCAGGGTCTCAGGGATTCAGTGTGAGTAAAAATTTCTTCTCTTTATCTCATTTGTCACAATTTACAAAGCCTTGAAGAATTATTTTAATCGAATTTTTTTATAAATTTTCAGTCACGTAACGCAACTGAGTGCAAATCAGGTGGTGACCCGGACTAGCAAAGATATTACAAGATTGACGGTGCTGATGAGGCGAGGTGACAAGCAGCAAAAATTACAAATAGAAAAGCTCACCACCGACTTTAAGGATGCTGTGCAAAGATACTCTGATATGCAAAAAGTACGTGACATCATCATACGAATGTTAAATCTGTTGAAATACATTAAACGTGGAAGGGCATGAGACAAATATTCTAGGTGGGACATTGAACGTTCGTTCGAGGTACAACAATTTGTAATAACGAGAGAGCCAGCGTCATTATCATAATTAGAGTGTGATCGTTGCAATGATTTATTCTTGATTTTATTTCGTTATTTTATTTCAGTCCATCGCCGATAAGATGAAGAGGCATTTTCTAACATCAACGATTATTGCGGATAATCACGTCGACGATGGTGATAATTCAGAGAAACAGAGTTTAATTCAGGCACAATTGGACGATGATAGGAGAACGGAACAAAGGTCATTAATAAAAAAATATTACATTTTCTATTGAACTTTACGTTTCCGGTGACTTGTGTTTGCATTGTAATAAATAATTGACCCAAACGAGAATTTCGCATATATGCTCTCAGGGCTCTCGAGTTTGATCAAGGATTGGTACTGGAGCGAGAAGATAGGGTAAGGCGGATCGAAGGCGTTATTTTGGATGTTAATCAGATAATGCGAGAACTCGGAGCTCTGGTTCATCAACAAGGTGATACGATCGGTGAGTCAAATTTTCTCATTTATTTTACTTGCAATTCTATTGAGTTGATGCGAAAAATAAGCGAGAAACCCAGATAGTCTCAGTCGATAACAAAGTAGCCTTACTCTATTCTCTCAGAGATGGTTGATTTCTCGTATGAAAGCAAATAAAAATTTTACGCGACTATCCTTTACGAAAAGCTTCAATTTCATTTCATCAAAATATCAATCATCTCTGGGAAAATAGAGAAATGCAGCATTGTTATCGACTGAGTCTGCTTGCGGTAACAAAGTCGTCATCATCAATTATGAGAGTGGCAAAAGCATTTATCTTTTTTTTTTCTCCCGAAACGGTCCATATTCCGGGCAAAAGAAGATCTTCCCGATAATTAGCAAATGCTGAGAGATAACGTTCCACGTTAGCTCGAAATTTCGCATTAACCACATTTGACATGAGGGTCGCGACCCTCAATATTTGTGCTCAGGAAAATATTGTAACGTAATAAATGTTATTTACAGACACGATCGAGAATAGTATCGAAAACGTTCATGGAAATGTGGAACTGGGCGCACAAGAGCTGGTCAAAGCCAGCAATTATCAGAGCCAATATCGACGAAAAGTTTTCATTTTATTGTTGATTGCTCTCGTCATCGTTATTGTACTGACCATCATTCTAGTCACCAAATTGAGATAGCGCTTCCGGCCTGTGTAGGCTGTCTCTCTTTCTCTATCTCTCTCTAAATATATATATATATATATATATATATTTATATCTGTTTTATACGTGGTCGACGAGAGTTGTCTCAATCGAGCTACGCTTTCCTATTCATATCCCTCAATTCAGCAACCTTGACACTAAGGATATACGAAGAAAAAAAAATATCTCGTCGGTTGTTAATGCACGCACAAAGTCATTCAGGAGTTATCGCTTGTCTGTTACTTCATTCTTTCCTGTCAAAGGTGTTTTTTTTAATTCTCTGTCTGTTCGTTATTATTGAAAGTCTTCTACAATCGATTTATACAGGCGCCGTGGCTAGCGTTCTGTTGCGAAGACAAAACTCGATATTTTTCTTTTCTTTCCTTCCTAGCATTTTCATGCTTTTCGAGATAATTTTTTTTTTTTTCCACAGTCTCTTCGCTGTGATCGTTCTATACGTAAATGATGAGAAATTAAGTCAAATCAATTGTCCATTTATGCATGAACTCTCAGAGTGCTCCCTCGAACGTGTACATGTGTATTTATTTGAACGCTTCTTCGTGCGTTTTGTTTTTTTTTTTTTCTATTGGCTGCGCCACATTTCATCTATAACGTAACCATGGAAAAAAAATACGTACCTGCATTGTAATTCTATCACAATTTTACTTGGAGTGCTCGATCAATTGAATCTGTTTTTGTTTTCCACACTTGAGTACTGGATTGTTATTGTCGTTGAAAAAAAAAAATACCCTCTGCTTGGCAAAGTTTCTCGAGTGTCAATTCGAGTCGATCAGATACAATTATTATTTTAGCAAAGATTCGGGTCGAAAAAATTAAATCTGTTACAAAAAGCAAAAAAAAAAAAATCCATATAACGATTAAGACACCCGACTTTTTGCGAGGCCCGATTTGATGATTACTGCTAAATATTAGGCATTCCAGAATCCAAAAGTCCATCTAATACACTATCACGAAAAAAGGAAAAAGAAAAAAAAAGAAAAATATTATCCCAATATTGTATATACCGCTAATGAACATCGTTTTGATTAATTAAGATTATAACACTGGCACTAGGCAATTGTTAACTTGTACGCAAAATCAAAGTGATAATATAATTATACTATTGTATCAAAACTTACTAAAAAATAAAAAAATATACGTATATGTATATATATATATATATATATATATATGTGTGTGTGTATGTATATATACATATGTACGTACTATAAACCTGCAACTTTCAGTAATAAAATTTGGAAAGTTCCTATTCGACAGAATATTCACGTATCTGAAACACAAAGGTGGCTCTCGATTGCGAAGAGACATAATTTCAGTGAGAGAAAGAGAGAGAGAGAGAGAGATTCGAATTTCGCGTGAGGATATTGGATTTAAGAATTAAGCACACAAGACGTATGTATTCATTCCGTTATATTAAGTGTATCGTCATATATATATATATATATAACTTGATTTTCTTAACGACCACTAACACCTGTGCTATTTGATCATAACAGCTTTTTTATCTTTTCGTCTGGCAGTCATCGTCTCTTGGTTGATGTACACTTGCATAAGCATAATCCTTATACGGAGTGAACGTTGTACACGTATATATTACCAAAGTATAAAAGATTATCACCGTACAACTAATAAATAGTAAGTGGCAAGATTCTCTGCATACACATTTATTTTCGTAGTATCGAAATATAAAAGATCTAAATATTCTCTGAATACAACATACACAGTAATATATATATATATATATATATATATATATATGAATTATACCTATGTATATATTTTTATCTATATATATAAAACACTGAGCTTCGGACGGAAGACAATTGTTTAGGTATTTTGCAATGGCGATAAGTCCACCGAACGAGGCTCGATCGCTGATACAATTTTTCAAAAAATAATAATAATAAAAAGTCTATGAAGATAACATTCGATGAAATATATATATATATATATATTTTTTTTCATCATGGATCCTCACAGATGATGCTGCGTGACTGTATCTCTCATCTGGCCCGAATATATATCAACACGAATAATATCGTCAACGGTCACTGTCGCTTACGTACATAAAAATTACAAATTTTCATTTACGCATCGTACGAATTTTCTCAAGTCTTGATTTTGCTTTGGGGCTGTGGACGCCTGGCCTTTATCCTGGCTTGGAGTGTCAGTAAGAGACCCGCCAGAACATCATGATTTGGCAGTTTCTTAGCAAACAATAAACGCTTCACAGAATCGTCATACGTTAACAGAGCGACCATATTTTGCAACAAAAAGCCTTGGCAATATTCCAACAATTGTGCAGCATTGTAGACCTGCAATGATAGAAAAACAAAAAAATCAAAAAAAAAAAATTTATACAAATGCACATGTGTGAATATTACGGGACACTGCGAGACTCGTAGTAACGCCAACGAAATACCTTCGCGTGAATATAAGTTGAGACGATATTATCGAGATCGACCATCGCCGAGCATTGAGCCTCGCAAAATCGCAATAGACCATCGAGTTGAAAGAAATTTGCAGCTGCCATCAATTCTAATACATCGCTCTGATTAACTTTCAATGTCGCACAGCCTCCATGATACAAAAATTCCATGACCATCTGCGAACAAAATAATAGAAAATATTTTCATCAACGTTGGGCCACTCTGAGAAATTTCACCAGTTGCAATAATTATTGAGTTATGACAATAATTTTATGGTTATCTATTTTGTGATAAAAACTTTGCACTTTTTTTTTGTTACTGTGCAGTTTTTACTATAAAATGGTTACATAACTATCAATTTTCTGTCATTACTTGATAGTTTTTTTGAAGATTTTTTTTTTTTGCTTGCAGATCGACGGTTTTGGCTACCGTGAAATTGATTAAAAATTAAGACGATAAAAATAGAAAATATACTTGAAAAATGTGATATCGAATATCATTGATCTGTACAATAGGTGGATTCCCCTCGCACAACTTGGAGCTGAGCATATTTCTGAATCTCGGTGACGATGTAACGAGAACGATTTTGTGACCGTAAAATACTCGTCCTTCGACCCTGAATTGAACGTCACTAAGTTCCGGATTGTTGACGAACTTAGGGTCGATTCTCGAGCCACTCGACAACGTTGTGTCTCTGATCGGTTTTATCGTTTCCCATCCGAAGCAGGTACAGAATATATCAGCCAGAAGAAGCGTAGTGCCTTCATTCTGAAATTAAACAAACAAACAAAAAAAATAGAAATATCGATGGAAAATATTTCGAATGAATAAAATCATCGCCTTGAATTACGGTTTTACCTTGCTATATCGAAATATGTTGAATAATAAGGGCAGACACTCTTGGACGAATTGGGTCGAATAGTCGTCGGGACAAACTTGAAGAAAATCTTGCAACAATTGATCTATCACAGAGTCAATTCGCATCTCGTGGGCTATTGACAGACTGTGCATCCAGCAGTGCAATGTCCAGCCAACTCGGAGACCTCGCAGTTCCATTGTTATATCTGTCGTAACGTACAAAACCATTTGATTAACAATCACGATATGGAAATCGCGTGATACATTATCAAAAAAATATTTCATTCCATCAGAATTGCATGAGAATTCTATTATTGCGATATACAGAATTTCAGTATATCACAATAATAAAAAATTGTGAAAAAAAGAAAATCAACCACACTGACGATCCTAAGTTAATTATTAACACTAATAATGCAGAAAAATAGTGACGAAATTAGTAAATGAAAAGATTCGTTTAAAAAAAAATTGAAAAAACTTTTTGTCGATGTTATAAAATATAATCAATTTTCGTTGCTACAAACAGTTCCACGATACGAATTGATAGAAAAAAGATTAAAAAAATGTAATTCCAACGTACCCAAATGATTGCTCTCAGCACTGTGATACATCGCTTCCTGGAGTGCCTTGCTCTGGGTCTTGTTGAAAACCGGTTCCTTGCCTTCCTTCCGAGTCCCTCGCCCATCTGACGTCTGTTGCTGCTGCTGTTGGCTCGTACCGGCATTACCCTCCGCCAATATTTCCTCGAGCGAGAGTACTTCCTTCTCGCCGCGTTTTGCCAAAAAATTCAGTGGATGAGAGAGTAGCTGATGAAGACATCCTCGCTGCCCGTGAGCAGCTGCGACTGATATCGCGCTGTTGGCAATATTTGCAATCAGCACAAAAAGTACACTCGAAAGTAAAATTGAGCTTGATGTCAATCGGTAAATTGAAAATTTACATCAAAGAGGATACAATTTCAATGCTTAGCGTGTAATAATTCGTATACATTTCGGATCTTGGCTGGAACATACCCACATGTAATTGATCATATTGATATGGATAAATATGAAAATAATATAATTTAATATTATATATTACGCATTATAATGTAAAAAAAAACGATAAAATTAATAATTTCTCGATAATTAGACCAAGATCCGACTCGCCATGACATTGCAGTGATGATTCATATTTATTTGTTCATAATATATATTTATTATCCATGTACCTGTAGCAGCCCCGCTGAGCCGAGCCCGAGTAACAAAATGTGTCTTTGATCAATGTTGATAAAAAAGGTTGCGCACCGTGAGCCAGTAATAGTGCCACCATTTCGTTATTTCCGGATGCTGTAGCGGCTTGCAACGGTGTTACCGTGCACTTATCCTCGCTCGCTTTGGCGCCTCCCTCGACGCATGCACCGCGTTCCAATAATATTCTCGCGATGTTGCAGTGACCCAAGAGAGCCGTGTAAGTCAGCGATGTCCAGTGCTGTGTCTCAGCGTTGAAACAATTCTGCGTGTGATTGGTCGAATTGTTACCGGGTGAGCCACCGATCGAGCCATTTCTGCCCGATCCACTTTTGCCCATCGGTGTCGTAGTCATTGCTGGACTGCTGGGTATTCTCGGGCCGGGACTTCCGCCGGTCAATGATGATTTAACTGGAGACCCGGCAGTTTGACTCGTCGGCGGTGTTGGACTTTCAACATTTACATCAGCCCCGGCATCGAGAAGAGTCGTAACGGCAATCTCATTGCCGTTTATACAAGACAACATGAGGGCGGTGAATCCACTGTCGTTGACATTATTGATTTTCGTCGTGGCTGGAAGCATCGGCAGTGCTTGCGATATGAGATCAGGTCGACCGCTCGTTAGCATCTTAAAGGCCATGTCGAGGGTTAAACGACGAACGTACTCGGAGTCATCTGTGCGCCTCGAGCAAATGGTAACATCATCGAAACTGTAATATAAAAATAATAATAATAATAATTATCTCCATTATCTTTTCGATCTCACTGAGATAACTTTGTAACAATAAGATTTGTTTTTTAATTATTTATCGATAATTTGAGGGTAGAAAATATTGAAAATTCATGAAAATTCTAACTCGAGTTCAAGTTTGTAACTAAATCACAAATCACGGAAGAAAAATCTAGTACAAACATAGCTTGATCTCTAAGTAACAAAAGTTTTCTGTGCAAAATTAATATTTTGATTTGAAATAAGAATTAAATACAATTATTTATAATTATCACGCGCTTACTTGACAATATTCGATTCGGGGGACATTAATGAAGTTAATAATCTTGTAAATTATGAATACGCACATTGTTTCCTTATTACCCTTTTTTCTAATTCACTTTGGCTTCGTACGAGAGTCAAAGACTTTAGAAAAATGATCATTTTTGAATTGGCGTTTTTTTAATTAGCACAAAATTGTGAAGAATGTCGCAATGTGTAAATTTATAATTTGCGATAATTTGCAAGGCTTATTGCTATGATTGATCAGTGAGTTTGTTCACTTATTGAGAGTTACGTACGCGATTGGCCTAACTGGACAATCGACACCCGGAAGCAGAAGCCTTGCTGCTTGAGCGATATCGTCGTGATCTACGCTCAGACCATGTCGATGTTCGGCGTGGGCCGTGGCTACTCTCAGCCACTCTACCAACGGTGGCAGAACGACGTAGGCACGCTCATAAGCCAATTCTTGAATTCCCGAGCCTCTCTCGCCGTGTTCCAACTGCGATAAAATATCGCAATTTAGTATGAGGCAAAAAAAAAAAACAAAAATTCTCGTATAGCGAGAAGAATTATTATCGGGAAGGGGAACGATGAACAGATCACACGTACCTGAGAACATCTCATGTAATAAAATAGAGCGTTCAAGGACTTTGTTGTGAGTGGAACGGGACATCGTCCAGACTGGGCGACCTTCGATATAACATCGAGAAGCTCGGGCATCGAACCAACGCACGTTGTGAGAAGCGACGGCTCGAGGGTTGAGCCGCCCGGTGGTTCACGACCGCTTCGCGACGAGGACGTGGAACTCAGAGAACTGACGCTCGCCCACCTTGGCATTGCCAATGCACCTAAAAATCACATATTTACACACACGGACACACGGACATATATATATATATATATATATATATATATAATAGTAATAATAATAATATCACGGTTTTAGTATTCTACTTAACGTATTTTATCCTCACTGGTGATAACTGGCGGGCTAAAAGGAATCGAGGATATATATATATATAAATTTATAATGTGATCGCAGAGCGCAAACTGACCTGAAGCTATTCGGCCGGCATTCAAATGTGCGTAAGGCTGCAAAAGACCCCACAAATCGCCGCTATTCGCAATAGCATGTTCAAGCATAGTTGCGGTGAGTGTCGTGTGCGGTTCGTTCGGCACGCACTGCAATAATATTTCCTCCAGGAGATTTTCAATTCCCGCAGCGAGATAAACGGCCGCGTACTCGTGTATCATTCGTCCTAGTTTAACGTCTGACATCCATCGTAAAAATCTACCAACCGGCAATTGAAGTCCCGAGCGTGATGCCTTTGACTGCCTCAACTGATCACCCGAGACTGCGAACATCGCAGCAGCTCGAAGACAAGCCTTCGAGTCAATAGAGAAAGATCGTTATGTTTTTTTATTGTTTTTTTTGTTCTTCCTCTGAACTCGAGATATCCTCTAAACTCGATCAATGATCTACCAGCACAGCATGTTTAGTAGGACTGTATTTCCGATTAAGATTCTCACTACAAACTAGTCAGATGGGTGAAAAAATTTGAAAAAACAAAATTTCACAAAATTTAAGGGACCTCGTGACAGTACTGAGGTGCGACCTGGACGGTTTAGCGTGTGCTACAGAGCATAATAAATACTCGCTTTACAGCGAGTATTATGAGAAAAAAATACTTTTCACCCACCTGATTAGTGCGCAGCTGGATTAATTATTAAGCTAGATTGAATCGTGTAATTATATACCTTGGTACACGAATCAGCGAGCGCTGGACAAAGAACGATCTTAAAGGCACTGTAAACCTCGTGCTTGCTACAAAGTCCCAACGGTTTTGACAATCTCTGAGTTTCTCTGCCAATTCTGACGAGTGCGCGTTGCAAAAGATAGGACAGCCTCGGTATAGTCTCCATTGAGACTTGCTCCATGTGCTCTCTCGTTCGGCCATTCTGCAGCACGCGAAGTACATCGTGATGTGTCCACGGTAATTGTTGAAGCTCAACGAGACGATTGTGCGAATCTACCCATACGAATTCATCAGCGCTCGTTACATTCGTATTTATCGTTTCAAGACTCGAGTGTCTCATCAAACGTCTGACCGCTGGCTCGGAACTCTCGGAACCACTCAACGAGGAATAAGTCGATGTTGAGGTGTGCGAACGCATCGTCAATTGTTGAATTGCCAGTTTTATGTCTTCCAATCCTGAGCCTGACCAAGGTACCTGCAACTAAAATTTTATTAATCGTTAATCTCAATTGTGAGCCATTTTAGTTAAGATTGTTAGTTAGTTAAAGCGATTTTTGAGATAATGTAAGAAGAAGAAGAAGAGGAAGGAAAAGAAGAAGAAGAAGAAGATGAGAAGAAAGAAAAACCTTAGCAGGCGTCGCTCTGTGCCTATTTCGACTTTGGCCGGTTCGATTTCTTCCATTTCTTTGTGTTACCGAGGCGGAGAGTCTGTCGTCCTCGGGCACAGCGTTTAACTGTTGAGGACTGTGAGCTCTGTGATGACGATGAGGCGGTGAACTTCCGCTCGTATGTCCACCGGTGTCGGACATACTGGCGTGTCCTGACGAACGATTCTCGTCCGACGAACTATTCCCCGTGCACTCGATCACCGGCCTTCTCTGAAATGGAAAAAAAAAAATTGTTGTATTTTGCCAACAAACTTCGTTCTTTCGTCAGATCTAATGAGATATTTTTTATCATTGAAAATTTTTGATACCTGAAGAACTCGTAATTCGTGGAGGCTGAGATGATGATGCTGCGAATGATGAGGATGATGAGGCGTCGGTGTTGGGGCCACGCTGTCCGTGTCTCTTTCCGCTACCATATGAACCATATTGTGAACTCCTGTTTTGACTCCTGTTTCCGGTGAATCTTTGCTATACGATGAACAAAATAGCTGATCCCTTTCGGTGTTTCCGCTTGGTCTGTAACTCATAAAATTTATTCGATGCTAAAATAATCACTTTCTAAATCTATTTGGATATATAATTCTACATTTTTTCAGAATTGTTTAATCCATTCGAGACAGCAATTTTTTTCGAACACGGTGCCCAGGAGCGATTTTTTTTTTTCTTTATAGCGTTCATTCTTAATTATTGCACACAGGGGGTGCCCCTGGTCTTATAGCCTCGGAAATCAATTGCACACACACGGTGTGCAATCGGTCTCGAATGGGTTAAGGTAGAACGCTACCAAGGGCATGGTGGAGATAGGCGAGCGGGTATTCAGCGGGGAAACGAACTATGCACGGACAACTCTAGCGTGGCTGCGGCCAGTCGAATAAAAATTGGAAACTTCACATCACAACATTGATATTCAATATATGTCGAAAACGGAACAATCGAACCGGATGAAAATTTTCTAGTACGCATTTAACTCATTTCTAAAATTACCTACAAAGTTTCGTCAAAATATCGCTTTTTTTTAAATAATTTTCAACCAATTTAATCAGCCTGGAAAAATTTAGCCATAAGGCTAATGTTAAATATCTCAATTGTAACATTTAATATCTTAAAAACTGTATAGTCAAACACGATAAAATTTAAAATAGTGCTGAATATAATCCTAGAGTTAAGGTGGAACACTACCATATTTACAAAATCGAAATTATCTACCAAGTTTCGTTAAAATTTCGCTTTTGTAAATATGGTAGTGTTCCACCGTAACTCTAGGATTATATTTATGTATAATATGTGTAATTATATGTTAATATATTTAATTATATGTCCACGTGTCAGTCCATATTTTTTATCAATACACACAGCTTTTTCCTGTTAGAGCGTTTCTTCGCACAATTATTTCCCATCATTCACCACCAGGGGCAGCACTGGCAGTGTCGGTACGTAAAAGATCATTTTTATTCTTAAGAAAATATTTATTATTCTTTTTCGTGACGTCCTTTGTCAACTGATTTCAAACTAGACAACAATGGGTTTAATTTATGGAAAAATCCATCTTAAAGCCCAAACAAACTTCAAAGTTAATAAAGGCTATTAAACGACTCAAAGGGGCTAAAAAAAAAAAAGTACCTCCGGCCCATAAGCAAATACATACAAAGTTTCGAGAATTGGGCACAGGTGGCGCTGCCGACCGAGCTCTCGACGTACCGAAAAAACTTGTGGACTCATCTTACCCAATATGATAATTGACACAAAAACTTAGGAAAACAATTGGAACTTGGCCTATAACCTAAATCTATCCACGATGGGCAAGATCAAGTACATAATGCCCGACACATTTTTCATTGCCGAGTTGGTACGTCTGGTCAGTTCACAAAAATGAAATTTATAAAGATTTTTCCAATAATTAATACGTGGTAAGCCGAGCGTAAAGAAGTGCTCGCGAAAAGAAATACATCCAGGCATTAATTTTTGTTTTCAACTATTTTCGTAGATCGAAGCGAGGAAGAGAGAGAGAGAGAGAGCTGAACGGAGAGTTAAAATTATAGTACCGGAATGGCAAGCAAACATTATTTTACATTCCAAGAGCAATTAATTCCGAGATCTCCGGTGTTCAGATCGTCGAGATAGTATAATCCACCGTTTTCGAAGCGTTAGTCGGCAAATAGCACACACACGTATATATATATATATATATATATATATATATATATATATATATATATATATATATATATATATATATATATATAGAATAACGCGATCACGTAGAGAGGAACGTGTCGGAATAAAAACATACGAAGAGTCTCAAAGAGGATGTACAAACTCTCATCGTCCGTTACTCGCGGAAATGTGGATCGTGCAGCCAGAGGAGTCTCGTTGATTATAACCCCCATGTGTGCGTATAAATATCGTAAAATTATCACGTTATGGGAAAAATCAAACATCCCGTTCGTATCTCAACTACAGATAATTTAAATTTACCCTCGTAGTCTCCATTGTTGAACGAAACTCCAGTCAGCTCGAAAACCCGTTTTATCACCTGGCAATGACCAATAATCCTCCAAAACAGTCTCGTTCTCCTCAATTCTCAAAATATCCTCTCTACTTGGTGTGACCTTGACAATGATCTCATGGGCCGAATTCTCGAGCAGCCCATTTTCCTCATCCTCATTTAATTCGCTTCGCGAAATTGAACAATTTGAATTGTCCAAATTATAATCCGTTCGATCGTCAATGACAATTTGACAATTTTCACGTGAAATTGTCGAGAATTCATCATGCCGGAAATTATTGGTATCGTCAAGGATTCGGTTCAACGACCAACCGGACGAGCCCACTGCCTCGTCATCTGATGCTTCTCTATCATTGCACGAGACTAACGGTCCTCGTTGTACAATTCCAGTTGACTTGCCAACGACACTATTATTCGCATTGCTTTTCTCTCCTATAATATCTCCTTTATCACGATCCTCCCCTCGATCCTCCAACGAAAACCTCTGACTCGTACAAGAGTCTGAAATTCCATAAATATTTTTTCTCTCACTTGCCACTATAAATTGTCGTGTACTCGATATTTTCTCATGAGAATCGTTTTTTCCATTTCTAGGCTGCTGTTCGCCAAAGTAAATGACAACTTTGTTATTGGCATCTCGCTCGATCTTTGCCTCGGGCCAATTTTCATCAGAGATTATTGATTTTTGGCCGCAACGTTCTTCGCCCGAAAATTTTGGCAATTTCGTCAATGAGGAAATTTCACTATCTCTGTATGGACAGTTATCGTCACGTTTTGACGAAAAATTACCGGATGATGAAAGATGATCTTGCTTTGGTCGCGGTGTGTCATCCTCCAGGGTCGAGGCGTTCTCATAGTCGTCGAGTCTCGTGGCTTCCTGCCACTCCTTCGTAGGCGTACGTTTCACGAAGGGCATAGCCCTGCGTAGTATGAAATTTTTCCTCTCCATCCAGGTACTTATCTCTCGTGATACTGGCGAATTATCAATTTTAAAATTTTTCAATTCACGACAAATGTTACACTTGCAGCTCTTACGGTCTTTATCGGTGCAATAATCGAGGCGTCTCCTCGCCAACATTTCATACTATCTTTACTTCTAATTTCATCGCAGATTATATTCACCAAACACACAGACACAATATATATATATATATATATATATATATATATATATATATATATAAGAAGATCTAAAAATGATATCCTTATGGAGTATTAAAAAATTATTATTAAATCAAATAGCACTGATGCGAAAGACAATATTTATATGGTAAACATTGAGCACTTGCTGAACGCAGAAAAAAAAATACACTTCACTTGGACTCATAACTTAAAATATAAATTAACAATATCATTTTACAATTGTCACTTTTGCCAATAAAAAATAAACGTTATGAAAATTATTGACATTATCATTGTTTGGGCATTTTTTTTTAAAATTTATTACATCGTCAAATATATTTTGGTACTTTGCATTTTTAATAGAAAAAAATTTTGCTTTCTTTTTATGAATTGAGAAGAGACCGTCACCGATCTTGGAGTTGCAGCGACGTAAACATGTGACTGAACTGGCGTGTCCGTGGGTTTCCTGTACATCAACACCGGGTGAAACGTGTGTACTTCCTCCGGTGGATGGTAACGCGGGGGCAACCGTAGCCACACACCGTCGTCTTCCACCTTCTCCTCCCTCTCGGGAGAAAAGAGCCTCATATTCTACACTCTATCCGGCAAGTTCAGTTGCTCCTCTTCATTATTATTATTTTTTTCTCCCCCATTGTCTCGTTGTATCTTCTCGCTCGTTTATTTTCATCGTACTGCGACGTAACAAAATGATATCACGAGATACACCGAGAGATACGAACGAAAGTTTTGATGAGATTCTGTTATTTATTTTTTTAAACTTTTACCTCAATCAAAAATATAGAAAAGAACTCCATTTTGTCGAGCACATTGTGATATTAATCAGAATTCATATGTAAGAAAAAAATATCATCAATATGCAAGTTTTTGTCTGAGTGAGTTGTGATAGAGATGCAAAAATCACTTGATAAATAAAAACAATTCAACAATGAGTTAGGGACATCAAGTCGGTTGGTAAATTTCATTAGGAAATCGAGGCAATGTTTATTTTCATTTATTTTTCCGGTACGATTCAGTCTACCGTTATTTAACTTCACTGGGAATGATTCAGTCTATCGTTATTTAACTTCTGTTTAACGCGGTGTGTCTTTAAAAATAGTAAAAAAATTGAATTTGACGTCAACGGTATCCGCGCTATACGATTATAATTAGACGTTATTATCAAACCTTCAATCGTAAATATAGTAATATTTTATCTAAGTATTTACGTGAATATTTTTTACAATTACTTCACATAAATATAAATACATTGTGAAAAAATATTGACAAAAAAAGTAAAATTGGCTGTTATATAGGTATGTAGTGGACACTGAGGCGGTTTTGGGTTGGACTTCCGGTGCCCATCCCACATCCTACAGCAATAAAAGGCTACCTCGACTCTGGACTCTCTCTCTCTCTCTCTCTCTCAACCCCTGCCAGCCTGCGTGACGATATTACAGTCCTCCCTATACAATCGTTAACCGTTCTTTTCTCTTTTATGTTTTGTTCTCATTCTATATCTCTTCCCCTTCGCCTTGTTCATTCTCGTATCAAGTAAAACGCATAAAGTTTCACATGGCTCATGAGTTTCATTTGTTCTATTGCATTTATCGAATGTCGACAAAACAAAATTTACTTTGCCATAGAGAAATTGTTTTCTGCACTGTGAATAAAAAATTCTGTTTGTTTTAGAATACCGTATAGAGCAGAATCTCTGAAGATACAAAGAAATAAGCAGCACTGCAAAGATCGACACTTTCCCGTACTCTCAGCTAATGCTGTTTTACTGCCTGAATGAAGATTCCAACGAGAAAATTCCCAAGCAAAGCTGTGTGCGAATTGATACAACCAGAGTTACCAGGTGTGTCTATATATATATATGTATTTCCGCGGAAAAAGACGGGGCAAACTGGGTTACAGCCAGGTTAATATCACTCGGCGTGGCCAGGCGCGAACCAGAGGTAAAAAGAAGATGTATCTCTATATATGTATATACGCCATCAGTAGCGAGTATTATATATACATACATCAGCCGAAGAGTATTTTGCTACCACCTTGGCACATACAACTTCTCCTGCCTCTGTGTATTTATAATACATATATAGGTAAGATCGCGTGTGCGAGATTCCCAACACACCTCGATCCCTTCCATCGCTTCACTTATGCACGCGGAACGGCTATATTGACTGCAACTTGCAATTTCCTATAACTCTTCCACCACTTACAGTTATCTTCGATGCACTTCTCGGTGCATCGATTGGCTATGTACAGTAATTTTCTCATTCTACGTTATATATACTATAACATCGTTCCTATATACGGGGAATTATTATTATTATTATTATTTTGATGCGTGCAATAAGTTGTTTTCACGAACAAGCGCTCTCCAGTATTTTCCTCCAGTATTCCTAAGTATGTACTATATATTAGGGTGGCCATAACGGCGTAACTATCTAATCATTTATTTTAATCAATGGCGTAACGCACTTGTGAGCTCCCCGAACGTTCGGACTCGTGAATGACTTTGAGGGCAAAGGAAAGTTCAAGGTGTGTGTGTGTACATTGTCCGTGTTCATGGGGCGAAACTCCTCCGCCATTCTTCTCGATGAATTTTGTCAAGGGCGAGGCAGACACCGTCTCGCCTGAGGCTCACTGGCCTGAGGCTCGTTGATCTTCTTTATTCGTACTTACTCTCTTCTTCCAGTTTGAGCAAACGTTATCGTAAGAATAAATGACACTCTCGTCACCAGAATAAACATTTCCGGCCCCAGAATCATCTTACGATATTTCATTGTTGCCATTAGAAAAAAAAAAAAAAAGTGTAAGAATGCGATACCTAGTGGCCAAGACGAGAAATAGACAGAATGACGTTTGAGCAATTTATGTGAGAATGATTTTGGAGATAATTCTACAAAAGTATACATTCGGTAAAAACTAAGTCGAAATATATTGGTGAATTGCAAAAATCGTATTTTACTCAAGTTCAAATTTATACAAGATCGTGAAATTTAAGTTTGACACCAATTCACGTGATTACAAAATACTGGCTTATCGGTTTTAATTAATCCATGTTGACAGTCACATAGTGGCTGATCTTCTTTATTCGCACTTACTCTCTTCTTCCAGTTTGAGCAAACGTTGTCGTAAGAATAAATGGCACTCTCGTCACCAGAATAAACATTTCCGGCCACAGAGTCATCTTACGATATTTCATTGTTGCCATTAGAAAAAAAAAAAAGTGTAAAGATGCGATACCTAGTGGCCAAGACGAGAAATAGACAGAATGACGTTTGAGAAATTTATGTGTGAATGATTTTGGAGATCATTCTACAAAAGTATACATTCGGTAAAAACTAAGTCGAAATATATTGGTGAATTGCAAAAATCGTATTTTACTCAAATTCAAATTTATAGAAGATCGTGAAATTTAAGTTTGACACCAATTCACGTGATTACAAAATACTGGCTTATCGGTTTTAATTAATCCATGTTGACAGTCACATAGTGGCCTGTATTGAGGAATTGTCGTGAGTTTTGATCCATTTGCCACGCGGGACAAAAATTAATGGCATCGATATTTTTATAAACTAGCATCGCCGGGCGTGCTAAGCGCGCCGTTGTTTTCAGTATTAACGTGTCAAATTGCCGCGCGATCTGCGCGCGCTCTCACCCGCCTTTCTACACTTTTCATTGGCCCTTATTTTGGTTTCAATCGAATATCGAAGTTGCGAGATAATATCGCAATGGATTTTTTAATAGGGGATCGTGCAAAATCATCGACTTCTCCGTACAGTTTTTTGCATCCACATTGTCGAACTTTACCTACACGCTGTGTGAAGTGCAAATAACATCCATGAAGGATTAGAACAGAAAAAATCTGAATTGCGCTATTGTCATAAATGCTTGTTCGCAAATCGAAAACAATCTGATTTTTAATTCGTTGTAGCATTTGTTTATGCAAACTTTTCGTTTTACTGGACATTGAAAGGCAGCATTTTATTTATTTGTTTGTTGATTGTGTCTGAAAGAATTATATGTGGAACGTGGATGTCAAATCGTGCATGCATGGGGAACGTGTAATTTTGCTACCTGGGCAATTTGGGTCTTTCAAGGCCAGTCAAAGTTTTCAAACTGTTTTCGTGGTATAAAAAAAATCTTATAAATATTTTCGATGGCTTTAACCCCCCGTCGGCAAGGTGGGTCTTTTAGGTCACAATGTCTCGTATCTTTCAAATGGTCAGTAAAATCCACCTTGCTGACGGAGGGTTAAGAATCTATATTTACCCTTATACAAGTTTGATTTCCAGTTTTTTTTTTCTCGCAAGTTGGAATTACGTAAAAAAATATTCGATAAAATTCGAAACGGAATTATGAACTTGGGAAAATCCACGTTGCTCGCGGAGGGCCAATACGATGGTGTATACGACAAGGAATTTTGCCCAATAAATCATTGCGGTCACTCGATATCCGGCGTATGCTGCACGTGATGGACCATTCACGACAGTTTAAATAATACAAAGCCGATGTACAGTTAAATATTCGACAGTCAAATAATTAGTCATCGGAAAAACATTGCGAACAAAGATGGCGTATTACTGCATCAGATGAATCTTTCGTATCGGTGGATCGTGAAGGAAAATGCAAGTACACTTTTGCTGGTGAATAGGGAATCCGTGCTGCCGGATGAAGAAACAGGCACTAGGTACAGGTGCAAGTACGTCCCTGACCTACAGAACAAACGAGCTCGAGTAAAAGGTATAAAGTAAGAGGAACGGAAGTCGAGGAAAGAAGCAATGCGAAGTGGTGCTCTCTCTCTCTCCCTCTCTGTTTTCTCTCTCTCTCTCTCTCTCTCTGTTTTCTGTCTCTCTCTCTCTCTCCATACACACTCTCACTCTATCTGTATGGGGCTTTTTCTCTGACGGCGAGCGCGAGCCCCATTAGCCTAAATACGTTCACCATGTGTGGATAATAACTGCCGTGTTAGCACCACGAATATGAAACTATACTGTATACACATTTATAGTCTCTACATAGCTAAAGGAGAATAGGTTAGTTGATCTCAGCTCGCCTCAGTATTGCTGATACGGCAACAAAACAGCAGGTTACACACGCGCAAACGCACACACACACAAAACACGCGCGTGTAAAGGTGTCTCTCACATTAGCTCATGCCATTATCCATTATCCCGATCGCCTTGTTCCCAGATATCGCTGCTCTTTCAACCTTCCCGGCCCGCTAAACATGCTTTCATACTTTCGGATAACTAATTAATTTCGTAGACGCACCAACGTGCAAGAAAGTCTCTCGCGATTGGGGAGAGAAAATAGAAGCGTTTCCTGCGAATATACACTCGTGTCTGTATATATATATATATATATGTATATGACTCTCCCATATTTTCGCCCGTGCCACGCGACCCAACTCTCTTTTTCACACGAGCTCGCTCTCGTCTGGCATACGATTGTGTATTATTTACTCCATATCATAGCATATATATACTATATATGTGTGTGTATGTAAATAAATATACACATATGCAGCCATATCACACGACGTCGTATGCATGTCCCATACAATTTCTATTTCATATATATATATACGATCATTATATTATTCCTCGTCGGAACTTACAGTGTGTCTATCGAGGGGCCGGCAATATGAATTCGTCAACGTGCGAGTAGGTGAAATCTTGACGATGTGAGGACAATAATTGAGCGTTTTTCATGCAATTGCTTAAAATATCATTGAATTTTTATTTTATAGCACAATGTACTAGTCAAATGAGTGCTTTTTTTTTATATAATTTTTACCAAGCATATAAAATAATCGTTGAGAGTGTGTAATGCTATACTGATATAGAAAATGTTCAGGTACTCAGAAGCATTTATTCACAAACACAGCGTCTAAGCAAACAATCATAGAAAATTATTATACTTAGTAGTATAAATCGACTAATTTCTGAAAAGGTTCATTCAGTTTTTTCAAAGAATAATCTACGTACATCGTAAATCCAATTTTTATTCTCCATGTCTCGGTTTCTTTCTTAAAAATGCTTCAAGAACGCTACTGAATTTTTATAGCGAGTTTCACGATTCTTAGATAATTCGTATTTATAGTTTAAACTTTTTCTTTGTGATTTTTATTTTTCAACAAATTTCCCTGATCAAAAATATATATTAATACAAAACATATGATAAACATTGAATCGATAATAAAAAAACTGAATGAAAACATGTCTGTACGAAAACGAGGATAAAAATAATTGAATAAATTTGCAAAAAATTTAGCAGCTATGGTCAGAACACACGCTGTCGTGCAAGCCGCACCTCATTCCTTTAGTCCAGGCCCGTAAGAGGTCTCTGTATCCTTTTTCATGTCGCCACCGTACTGTTTTATTACATTTTCGTTGTGACGTCTTGAAGTCGTCGTATTTATTTCGATGTTTTTATTTATTAATTTCTTTCAACAATCGTAAAAATATTGTTTCGTAGAAATATTTCGTAGGATATTTTTCGCATAGTACTCGGCTAATTTAAAGAAGAAAAAAAATCTCATCCATTCTTCGGCGGATGGCGATTTTTTACATATTTTTTATGTATGTTCTATATATAAAATATATAAAATATAGATATTCCTGTATATATTTTTAAAAATCTAAAATTTTTCAAAATCGTTTTTTGCACCTGCTACCTAATGACTCATGTGTTTTCAAGTGGTCAGTTTTGGAACAGAATAACTTTTGCCTTTTCGCATATATACAGTTGTATTTGTTCGTGCTAAATTTGTACAATGAACTGTCAAACAGCAGGGAAAATTTAGTGCAAACAAATGGAACATTCTATATGATATATTTAAAAAAAAAAATACGTAAAGTCTAAGTATACGGAATTGTACAAAAATCCTCTAATTCACGTCAATTTGGGGACAAAAAGATTTATCTTTTGCAAAAACTTGTCCAATTAATTCGTAATTCTATACTGTAAATTTTCATATATTATCGATTGTGCGATAGGTGTTTGTACGTATTGGCAAATAATTGAAAATGTTTGCCAAGAGTTGTGTTTTATGTAGATATTAGTCGTGAGGGATAAGCTCGATTAAAAAAAAAAAAAAAAGAGAGAGAGATAAGAAGAAGAAACGCGCGAGAGGACACAACACTCGAGCTCGCCATCTGCACATGTACAGATCGTGAACGTGTTTCGTGTAAAGATCGCCGTTGGCAAAAGGATATCGTTTGTCGGATCGAGGATCTCGCGAGTGCACGATCGAGGCTACGACGTGTACTGTGTGTGCTGTGTGTTGTGGGGAACTCCGCGGCGCGGAGAGGACACACGGCACGCCACGCCATGGAACGCGGACGGTTCCATCCCATCGATGCGGAGAGGAGAAAGAGACACACATGAGAGAGTCACCCACATTTCTTATTAACGAGCTGCTAGCTTGGGCGCTTCGAAAACCAACATATACACGTAACAGAGAGCGAGAAAAGGAGACAGCGTGATCCTTGGCAGCCGATAGAAAGTCCACGAAGCGTATATATACAATTATATGGGGCATTTCATGCTATTTCGACACGGCCATGAACTTTACGATTTTTTTTTTTTTTTTTTTTGCTCTTAGTCTGTTGTAGGGCAAGAGAGATAAATGCATCGCAATAATTTTTAGATTTTTTACAATCTGTTTTTTCGCCTGCTAAACATCTTAAGTAAACAGTGCAGGGATAGATTTTTTTTAATTGAAATTTTTACGATAAATCCTTTGTCGAAATACAAAATTTACGAGATATATCCAAAGATCATCTTTGAACTGCACAGTAATGTAAGATAATATTGCAAATTTATTTTCTCCATTTTACATCTCAGCAATTATTTTCGTTCCAAAGGAAGAATAAAAATTTCAATAATAATAATGATTATTATTATTAAATTACATGATCATTCAAGAGAATTTCCTACCAAATTGATAATCGATCTTTTTAAATGTCCATTATTTTGTTAAAGTTAAAGTTTTGTTAAAGTTATTTTTATTCCTTAAAGTGAAAGTTTTGTCTTCATGAAAATAAAATTTTACAGTATTTTCGTGCCAGTTGAACTAAAACGTTCCAAAAAGTCGGAAAAACATATCCGTGATGTGTGTCTCTGTGTGTGTGGCTCCCCTTTGACATACACTGAAAAGTTAATCGGAGAATGACTTGACATATTTCGCTAAACTTGGCACACAAATAGAGCAATTAGTCTTCTTTTAGTTTAATATGATTCTCGTTCGTATATCAAAACAATCTATAACTTTCAGAATTGTTAGTGAACAAAATTATTTGTAACACTCAAACCGGTTTTCGAAAAAAAGAAAAATAAACTCAAAATTATTAAGGTTTTTTTTTATAGCCTTGTAGCATTCTAAAATGGAGGAAATAGATTAAAAATTTTGAGGTTAGGGCCCTGTCGATTCAGCCTGGAAAATCCCATGCTAGGTATCTATATATATATATATCTGTATGTATATATGCCTGTATGCATATGAATGCTCGACTATATACGAGAGAACACGTCGCGCGAATCCGAAAGAATAATTCTTGTCCTCCTCTTCTGTTGGCCATCCAAGTCTATAGTTAGATTACATGGCCTTTATAACTTCGTACGGGAAAAAAATGATATGTGAAAAACATCACGTCGTATGTCGTGTGTGAGGGCAAAATCAGCGATGCATATAGGACAGAAGTTTTATATATATATATATATATACAGAGTACATTATTCGATGTCGATAGTCGATAGTCGATTGTCGATAGTCGATAGTCTTCCTGGTGTTGATCTACGAGCCCAAAGGATATTCTCGAACCTCGTGTAGCATGGCTGACCTCAGCTGACAACGATGATACCTCGTTTTCACCGTGACGATTAACTTTCCTTGAAACAGTAAAGCTGCCAGGATATTTGTGATCTTAAAAGTTGCAACTTATTTGTGCGCAGCGAATTGGCAGTTTTTTTATTCTCCCTCTCATTTTTTTCTCGTGTTCGTAATGTGTCTACCGGTTGAAAAGCCTCACGATCTGATGTGTATATATATATATATATATATATATATACATGGGAAGGCCAATTTTTTCCAAGGTTCCGAAAAACATTTCGGGGTTTGAGGGGATAACGCTCGATGCGGGGCTATTCGACGGTCGTTCACTCTGGTCTGAGGATCGACTTTTTAAGCTGCGTAATTATTCGTCTCGGGGAATTTATGTCTGCTTCGTAAAATCGTTGCCTCAATTGTAGCACATCGGGCTATATGTTACGTACATGTGGCGTACATACGAGGCTTAAAACACTTTACGTATATATCCTCGTTCGTCCTCTTGCGATACTTCCTCTCCCTCCCCCTCTCTCTCTCTCCTCAATCTCTCTCGCTTGCTCTTTTATTTTTTTTTTTTTTTTCGTTGCAGAACGGGCCCTCAAATTGTTGGCCAAATCATGTTGGTCAACTGTTCTGGGCAGCTACCTCAGCTATATTGGGTACAGATCTCGTTGCATCGAATCAGAGTCAGAGAGAGATAGAGAGAGTTTCGAGCAGTAGACTCGACTCTCTTCGCTCGCCTGGGGGACTCGCGATTATTAATGGCTACCTCCGAGAACCGTCTTAAGCTTAGCGTGCGGCTCCAACCACAGCAGCACCGGGTTTGTCGACCTTTTCTTTGGCTTTTGTGATCCGGAGATTCTGACCCTCCATATGGGATCGACCGCTCTCCTCGGCTCCTCAGTATGTGTATATATACACTGTGGCCGTCTACCGTTTCTGCTCTTCACGATTTTCGTTCCACTGCCATGGCCTACCACAAGAAACCATCATCTCTTCGAGGTATACCTGCCTAATGCCTATCAATACATATATATATATATATATATATCGTTTGTATAACACGCATGTGTCTGTCCTCTCGTGGAGTCTGTGAAAAAAAATACTAATTCAGGATATATCATCTTGGGCATTTTCTTCTTTTGGTCCTCTAAAATTCATAAAAGCGTTGGAAAAGATTAAGATGATTTTCCCACTCCAGAAAATATTTATCAACCATTTGAATACTTTATCGTTCTCGTAAGAGAAAAAAGAATTTCAAAAATCGTAATCTCGATATTTGATTAATTATAATATACTCGAATATTCGTTTTACGGCGGGTTGTTCCACCTCTAGGTAAAGTTTATCTGCCAGATACCTCGTACATTTTATATGCGGTAACTCGCAGGTAATTTTACCTAAGAGTTGGAACAACCGGCCCTTAGTAATTTAATAATATAATAATATCTGAATCTATGTACACACCATCAGGTGCACATCTGCCAACGTTCATGAATTATAATGTTGTGACTTTTTTTTTACATAAAAATTTATTACAATTTACCGCAATACTTATTTTATGTTACTCGCTGCGATAATAATGCCAAACTTGACAGTTATTTTTTGTAATACGAAATTGTTATTTGTTTCTTTACTATAGTTTCCCCGCCATGCCGCCAGATTGTGCTGAACTTGAGACACGAAACGAAATAAATCATTGACGATCACGAATATGACGAATGGCAGAAATTTTACGGGAGGCCCAGGATTGGTTTTTCGTTGTGACGGAAGCCTTAAACTCTCGTGCCGTCTCTCGTCGTGATCTTATCGGTATGCCGAAATGCTTTTTACGGGCGTTCTCGGGATGTACGGTAGTGGGATGCGAAAGTGATGCGAAGAGCAAGGGGCCGTGGAATCGATGGGAGGGCGGAGGGGGGTGGTGGATGGTGGACGAACGCCGTAAATGACGGGGCGAAAGGTACATCCGAGGTGTATGTTATTCAAGAGGAGGGACGAGAAGGGAGAAAGAACTACCTATATACGCGCTCGTTTGACATCGTTTATCGGATCGTTCGTAATTGCGTTGCTCGTAAGTTTTAACGATCCACGGAGATCCCGGTGTACGATCGCGTTCAATATATCAACGACGAACGAAATCTTGGCCCCGTGGATACGACGAGAAGTACTTAAGAAATTCATCGTCACTATCAGCGACCTCGCTTCCTCATTTTCATTTCTTTCTGCACAAAGTATCACGTACTGAATCCACTGTGAAAAATAGTGCAGCAAGACGTACCGATCTGTGGCGCCTCTAACGAACGCTTAATGTACTAAATTCTCTTGCCACACTTCTCAGAAGTCTATGCAGAGACATTGGCTCGAATTCCGCATTGAAAATTGTAACTTCCGAATGAACTTTTAAAATAATGAAAAATAGAGTGGAACTTTGGGTGACACGAGCAACCAGTGGCGGCCCAGTCAATTATCGAAAAAAAAAAAAAAAATTGTACACAAGGAAAAAAAGTTACAAAAGTGTACAAGCAGCAAAAGCAGAAATTTTTCTTCTGTTTTTTTTTTAATTATATTTTCTCATCTATCAAATACCAGACCTATTGTATCAGACTTGAGTTTTCGAACATAAGTTCGAGCTGGACTAACGGTCCTTTTCAATAATTATGGTAATTTCAAACTCACGCTCGAAATTACGTTGGAACTCATGCTAAAAAATTCGGGTGTTACGTCGTTTACAGAAAAAGAAAGATCAATCTTAATATACCTGCGTGGCTTTGGTCGAAGTATCTCGTGGCCAGAGTCAGAGATGCAAACGCTCAAGCTCAATGGTCCACCGTAATGCTCGGTTGGTGTTGCAGATTGCAGAACAGGCGTTTGCTCATGAGGACCGGATATATCACTGGAAGCGGAAGTAGTTGTGGTACCACCGAGAAAAAGTGCCTGCTGTTGTTGCTGATGCTGTTGCTGTTGTTGCTGCTGCTGCTGCTGCCCACCGGCGTCCATTGTTGGGCGTTCCAAGTTCATCATGACCGTGTCGCGGCTTACCGATATACGACAGGACCCAAAACCTGATAACATCGAACACAAAAAGCACAATTCGAGGGTATTATTTAATTTTCTCATTTTATTTTTACTTCCCGATGGAAAAATCAAGGTATCTGGTACAATCAGTTTAGAATAATGAGAATTAACAATTTCACGTGTTACAGACCATCGCGATGAAATAATTGATGCTTCTGTTAACATGTAAAATGATTTTTACCGATATACGACAGGACCCAAAACCTGATAACATCGAACACAAAAAGCACAATTCGAGGGTATTATTTAATTTTCTCATTTTATTTTTACTTCCCGATGGAAAAATCAAGGTATCTGGTACAATCAGCTTAGAATAATGAGAATTAACAATTTCACGTGTTACAGACCATCGCGATGAAATAATTGATGCTTCTGTTAACATGTAAAATGATTTTTTTCAGCTGTGACTGTGGTGGAGAATCATCTCTAGACCTGTCAAACTGGAGAACTATTGTGCGCGCACAAATATGCGGATAGGATTTTGCGGGAGAGCGAGAATGAAAGCAAACGGGAAGAGAGAGCACACAGACTCGAGAAGAGAGCCACCGGGATGTGCACGGATGCATTTCCCACGGTGCATAAGTATACACGTATACTTGCCTGTAGCTATTTTATTATTTTCCAACAAGTGCAACCTCGAAGAATAGAGCTAGAGATCCAAGCTTCGTACAATACACGAAGGATCTTTCGAAGAAAGTTTTAACGCGAGGGTGTAAATATAATGTTACTTTCCTTTCGCCTGAGCAGCATCGAAGGTCATTAACGCGGGATTTTAACGCAGCGTGTAGCGTCTTATAATTGCAAACTGAGCTGTAATTAACTCGCTGACTCGTACTCTGGATCGTACATATTTCATAGTTCATAGAGGAAAAAATAATGAGACAAAAAAAAAAGCCGGAGAATGTGAAGTCCCGGTTCTACACACAACTGGTGGGTATACAAACACGTAGGTGAGCAATCGTCATTGTCGCGAAAAGTCCGTAATCATTGGCATGATTAGGTACCTCTTTCATGCGCAGTCTAATGGCTCGGTGTGGATATCTCTTAGCGCGTGTGCTTTTCGTCGTCGTCAGACGATGCGAGATTTTCTACTGCAAAAACGTTCCATTCGGAGAAATATAGTTGGTGGTACCATAAATTAACTGGCAAACATTTATTCATAACAGGAATAATAATAATAATAATCATTGTGATCGCAGCTACTGAAGAAAAACGAAAATAGTTTCATACACTATGAATTTTTGTGAAAAATATCTATTTCGGTAAAGTTTTAGGAGACTGAATAACTTTTGATACCGTAAGCCGAAATACTTTTATATATATATATTTTTTTTTTCAAGTAAATTTGATTCAGAGTTTTTATTAGTTGGATCCAATTTTTTTCGTCATAATCGCAACGAGATCAGAACAATTAGTATTTCTACAGAAATACGGATAGACTTTTAGTAATATTGACAGGAAAGTTTCTCAATTTTTCAATAATTGCAAGTTTTTCATGTCACATATATTGTTACTAACTTGAAATACAGTGACAGTACAAAAATGATTCTCACAATCAGTGCGGGATTAAAACGGTAGTTATACGAAAGTACAATATGCTCATGGAATCTCGAACTGGTGCTTCTCGCTGTGTCGAGCACCCTCTCTCTCTCTCTGTCTCACGTGTTCTCTGTGCACAATTATCGTTGTGTCGAGGGAGACGAGAGAACGAGCGCGACCTCTCGATTCTAACCCGGAGGGAAAACACTCGACTCGCGCTCGTACAATAGAATTATATTTCCTAATAAGTGTGTATACGAGCCGGAAGAAACGAGAAAAAGAGACACGAAAAAAAAAAAAAAAAAAAAAAAAAAAACGAAACGTATCTCATATCCCCGCGGCACGAATTTACCACGCCCCCATTAATTTTTCGATCCTACTACGATATTGAACACGATATTCCATCATACTTATTGAATCATTTGAGACGATATGGTACGAGATTGCCATTAAGTTTTCCATTCATCCCACTGTTATTAGGTTAGATTACCTTATAACATCGATACACGATTGAAGAAGGGACTTCCGTATTAGCTGGTAATATTATATATATATATATACATATATTCTATATTATATATATATATATATATATATATCCAATAGCACGTGTCGCCCGGACTGTCCATCTCATTGCCAGCAGCCATGGACAATGCCCATGCTGGCAGCAATTTCGATGCTTATATATATATATACTACGGTTATATTATACTAGTACGCGCAAGGGACGAAGAAACTCTTCAGCATCCTCAGTTTTATGTGCGTATATACATATATATCTGTCACTTGAATATATATATATATATGTGTGTGTGTGTATGTCCCCTCGCTTTAGAGGCATCGTCTCGTACACAGTCAACCCCCTCCCGCAACCGCTGCATTCCAAGGGCTGCCCAAACTAAATCCTATATATCGCGGCTGTATATATACATAATATCGTACATGTATATAAACGCATATCGTATTTATACACGATCGTTCCCTCGCTGGCACGTGTGCGTTAACACGGGAGTCCTTCCTCGAGGCTTTCTCTGCACGAGCTCAGTGTGTCCATGCAAGCAACCGAGCCACCACAAGCTATATGTACTTGCTGTGGTTATATATATATGTATATACACGTCGCTCTGATCCCAAAACCTCAGACCTCACCGTTCTGCTTCTCTTTCGAATGAGCATAAACAGCAGCATCGAGATATATATATATATATATATATACTCGACCTATCATTCAATTCGTCTACTTTCACAGGTATGTTCTATTCGCATCTACGCATTACTCTTTAATCTATTCCTTGCTCTAATGAAGACTCCCCCCTCTGTCTCGAGGAATAACATTTATCATAGCAACCTTTCTCTTTTTTATATCATCCGCGCATGTTCCTTTTATGTTCCCGTTACGATGAAGAAAGTGCATCTGTCTGATACGTGTTTTTTTTTTTTTTTTTTTTCGTATTGAATTGTATTGTTATCTCATATTGTCACGTTACAAGAGTGTTTCTTGGGTTCATAAAAGTGTCGACCGTTTTGAGCAAGTACGTGATGTGGTCTCGTCGCTTAGCTCGAGAGTTTGGCACTTCTTTCTTTCAATCCTGTTCCCCTTTCGGCATGTGTGTAGAAGAGGGAACGAGGGAAGGAGATAAAAGCATTGAGCGCGGATATACTATATATATATATATGTACTATATAATACGTACGCGACAACCGGTTGCACCGCTGACAATTATTCGAGGGCTTTGAAAACCTGCCCATAAAAATGTTGGATCGATGGCATCTTGATCGGGCATCACCCCCTTTGTTCATTCACACTGGCCGAAAGAGTTCATAAATACACTTGGAGATATATATATATATATATATATATATATATATATATATATATATATATACTCGTATACATGCGAGTACACACGCGTGCCACATTAAAGGTTTTTAGCTTGAAGAATTATATATCTTCGAAATAGCAGTTAGTCCGTTCTGATTAAGTTATAGTATGCCGTCTCTCGCATAGGTATGTACGGGTATTCTTCGCCCGTTACTTTTGGCTCTGCTTTCGGGATCTTTTGTAAGATGTCTCATTAATATTTATACGAAGTTGAAAGAGAGGGTTAATTGGGATCGATTGATCGACGCGTTCGAGATGTGAGAATAATGAATCTCAAAGGATTACATTGTTAAGCCAGTGGCGCCATATATCTTCTTTTATTTTATTTCAAGCTATAATACTCGCTAATTCATCCCAGCAGAGATGGATAAGTACAAGGTGGTACAACGATCCGCATTCTTTCTTTTGTGATGAAAGAATCGTCGAATAATTTTTCAGCAATTGGAACGATTCTATATATATATATTCGTATAATGATGATGGGAGGATCTATACGTAAATATGAGAATTTCGTATGAATAATGTAAATAACATATTTTAAGATAAACTTACCGCCGTCTTATATCAACGGCTCCTTCAGGAAGGAGAACACCGATTCTCGAAGCACTAACACATTATTTTTTACGAATGTCTCACGCACAGATATCCAATAAACGGAATTGAAAGTATACCCGGATACAGCGATACAATTTGACAGCATGTCACTACAGCGTAGTTTGGATTATGCCCTTGAATGAAAACAGTTTGCAGATATAATACAATTTATTGAGAAATAATCGTCGCATCTCCTGACACTCGCGATGTGATTGCATTTTTCGTGATCAGAGAAAAAAATCGATAAAACAAGCAATGTCCACTGAAACGATTTTTGTGACGGACCACGCAAGGTTCTGTCATTTGTACGATATACTAAGTGTGTAGCGTAACACGCATGACCGTAACATATACATATGGGATAGAACAGGCACGATAGTATACTAAAAACTATAGTAGTAATAATAATAAAAGAGAAACGATTAATGAGGGTTTGAGGCTGCTGACAGACAGCCGAACGATTCAGCAGCCTCCTCACAAATCACTGATCTCCCTCTGATAAATCACTGGCCGCGATCCTATATATCGATACATATCGTCAGTGGCGACTGCGCCGTCGTTGCTCTTTTCGGCAGCTGTCAATTACTAACTACAGACTACAGAAAGTGCACGAAAGGAGGCACCAGTGGCTCCAGCGCGGCAGCCGCAGCATCATTTCTCTCGGTCCAGCCAGCCGGACTGGAACTCAATGAGAAAAAAAATACTATCGAAACTATCAGATTGTATACAGTACAGGTGACGGCACCTGCCGCAATTCGATCGAATCGAACTAGAAAAATCGGTTGTCATAAAGCTTTTATCGCATGAGGTAAGGCAGAGTATACCCGATCGTCGATAATGTCAAAGTCTTTCAAACTTCTTCGCTTCTTGTGTATTCTGACGCTTCTTCGCTTCTTGTGATGCGCTCGAGCGCATAGAGTCAACTGACAGCAAAGTAAATTTTAGTTTTAAAATTTGACCGTATTCTACATTACCGACTGCTAGTAAAACAGACAGAGCGAGCATGTTGCCGACGAAACAGATCCCTAGCTAACCAACTGCCAGCAAAGTAGATCCGCTGAGCTAAACTGGCAGCAAAGTACATTTTAGCTTCCAAAATTGACAATTTCCTACATTACCGACTGCCAGTAAAACAGACACAACTCGAGCACGTTGGTGGCCAAAGCAGATCCCTAGCTAACCAACTGCCAGTAAAGTAAATTTTTAGTTTTCGTAATTGACCATTTTCTACATTACCGACTGTCAGTAAAGCAGGCATAGAGTGCGTAAGTTGCTTGCTAAAGCAGATCCCTAGCTAACCAACTGTTAGTAAAGTAGAACCACTGAGCTGGCGACAAAGCAAATTTCAGCTCCCAAAATTGACCATTTCCTACACTACCGACTGCCAGTAAAACAGGTTGGAACTAGCACGTGGCCGGCAAAGGCAGATCCCTAGCTGGCCGACCGCCAGTAAAACAGCTCGCGAACTCCTATTCTGGCGTGTGTGTTACCAACTGTTGGCAATTACCAACTGCTGGTAATTACCAACTGCTGGTAATTACCAACAGTTGGTAACACACGTGCCAGAATAGAAGTCCGCGAGCTGTTTTACTGGCAGTCGGTCATCTAGGGATCTGCCTTTCCGGCCCCGTGCTAACTTTGTGCCTACTTTACTGGCAATCGGTAATGTAGAACATAATCAATTTTGAGAGCCAAAATTTACTTTACTGGCAGTTGGTTAGCCAGGGATCTGCATGGCCGGCCACGTACTCGTTCTGTGCCTGCTTTACTGGCAGTCGGCAAAGTAGAAAATGGTCAATTTTGAAAACTACAATTTACTTTGCGGGCTGGTTCGGCTTGGTGGATCTTCTTTACTGGCAGTTGGTTAGCTAGGGATCTGCTTGGCTGGCCGCATGCTCGCTCTGTGCCTGCTTTACTGGCAGTCGGTAATGTAGAAAATGGTCAATTTTGAAAGCTAAAATTTACTTTGCTGGTTGTGCAGCTCGGTGGATCTCCTTTACTGGCAGTTGGTAAGCTAGGAATCTGCTTCACCGACAACATAGGGCCCATATGTGTCTGTTTTACTGGCAGTCGGTAGTGCAGATTATAACCAATTCAACCTATTCCTGGTCACGGTAGCTCCATGGAAAAAAATTGTTTTAGAGAGATTACATCCAAAATCGGTAAAGAATCGTGGATAACAGTGACGTAATTTTGTCAGATTTTTCTTGTGACAAAAAAATCTGTTCCAAATTTGGAATAACGGTAAATAAGGGTTGAATAGGATTAAAAAATAAATCTCATGTTTAATCAATTCAGACAATTTTATTATTTATTTATAATACAAAGTTTATTCATTGCAAGATTACAATTCATATTATACGTATTAATATTATTAGACATCAAGTTTGAAATAATTAATGAGCTCCGTATTACCCGTCTGTCGTAATTACGAACAAATCACATTTTGATTGAGAGTCAACTAAACATAAAAAAAAAGAAGTCATGTATGAATATCGCCGGAGCATTTTCTGTTACTTGTGCTCTATTAGCACAAAGCTTACATCTTTACCGGTCATTTTTAATTTCTGGCCAAGGACCTAGTGCGTCAGGACGCGAACCCATTTCTGGCGCTGGAGTTGTAGGTCGTCTTCTTTTATTGGAACTGAGAGCAGTTCCATTTGTTTTAGGCCTCCTCCGTATCGTACCTGTAGCGGAATGATAATTTCCATCCTGGGCGTCGTCAAAACAATCCTTCTCACCGTCTCAGGAATTACTATCCTCCGAATCTTCCAGTGGAACTAGAACCACTTTTGTACTTGACCGAGTAACCGTCCTGCAAACTGCTTGCATGATCTGTTGGATATGCCAGAACACTAATCTTAATTTTGTGAAATTTTTATATTTCCTTTATAATAAGTGCTAATATATGTTCTGAGTGAATAATTATCAACAGTCTTTGAGCAAAAAACCCGTATGCATTACCTATAGTTATTTGTCTTATACTATCCTTGATGTGCCGTTGTTCCCAATTTGGAAGACTTCGTCATTCAGTAAGTTCGCTCTTGAAAAGGCAGATTCCTAATATCCTAAAAATCAGGATTTGGACTATCCACCCCTTAAGACGAAGAAAATAAAGTTGTTGCCAGGAATTGCCCTTTTCAATTGAACAAATTTTCTTGTACATTTCTACTGGACTAAAAGACTGAAAAGAGATTGATGGGTGCTCGAGCATCTAGGCCGAGCACGTACCATGGAGAGAGGCCGCGCGTACCATGAAGAGAGACCACACCGAAGATCCGGCAGAAGCGCCAACGTCTCGCAGCAAAGACTGACTACTGACTAGCGACGTTGAAAGAGTCGGTGAGTGCGGCGCAGCGTGCTCGCTCCCCACTACACGGCACTGACAGTGAAAAGAGTGGGAGGTGCGCTCCGAGCATGCGTTGTGACCTCAACAACTACCTCGGGCGATGCGCAACATATTGAGGCTCAAAAATGGTGGGGCAAAATTAAAAAAAAAAATGTACACGAAAAATAATGAGGAATAGTACCGTGGTATCACTATATACCACGGTATATAGTGAATATATATACTACATAGTTAAGAAACTCGATGAGTAACTGCGTAGGAACTTTTCTCTCCGTCGGTAATAACGGATGCGACTTATATCGGGACTATCATCTGGAAAGTCGTTATATTCCATAACGCCGAGCGCTATCTATCGGGTGCAAGCGCAAGTATTACCTTCGATCTCGCAATCTGTCATGCCGCGTGATTGGTTTACACGAAACGTTCATTATACTTTAGTAGTTCTCATGAAGAATAAAATTCTCTCGAGTCTAATATCACTCTAACCATTCTGTACATGCAACGGTACAACGATAAACACGTCAAACTTTATACGAACAGCGGTAGGGAACAGTCTATAGGAATTGTGAATAGTGTGTTGGAGCACTTGCGAATTGTAAAGAGGGGTGTGTACCCCGGCTGACTGATCCATTAAATTTGCCGATCGAAAAATTGATAATCGCACGTTATTTTACAATTATATGAGTCGAATACAATAATCACCGAAATGGGTAAGTTCGACGAGTGCACATGATCGACATTGAGTATTTTTTTTTGTCAACACCGTTATACTTCAAATACTGTGTCAGACTCATTGGCAGGTTGTTCTGAATAAAGAATCGCTAAAAATTTACTTTCTAAAAATATTGTTCGTTGACTATAACTCAGACACTTTTTCAGGTGGGTTGCTAAGTTACTTTCGCAATTTGATTGGCAATCGAGAAATGCGAATTCTGATCCTAGGCTTGGATGGAGCTGGAAAAACAACTATTTTGTACAGGTAAATACGAACACTTATCTTGTTGATCGTATGTGCTTAAAAAAATAAAAATATGTCAACTGTAAATAGTTATTGATAGAACATGGACCAGCTGAACATGGCGAATGTGTAAAATAGTAATGGATAAAAAAAATATACTACCCGAGTGGCAATACGATTGTTAGGTTGCAGGTTGGCGAAGTTGTAACAACAATACCTACCATAGGATTCAATGTTGAACAAGTCACTTACAAGAATCTTAAATTTCAAGTCTGGGATTTGGGAGGACAAACGAGTATACGGTACAGACAAAGTTTATATTTTTAATTCATCAACTTCCTGGGTATTTCGATCAAACTAGGACAACTTCGAAGTACTCCAAATTTACTAATAATCTCATTGAATTTTTATGAACGTCATGAGCTACTTCGGTAAAACGGTTTTTGGGTAACCGGTTATGAATTCAAAAGAAAAAGCATTTATTCCTATCTCAAATTTTTCTGAATTGGTTAACCATTCGGACAAAAGACGAGAGAGCAGTGGAACTGTCCTATTGTTTGGTAAAGTTCGTCATTCTCGACTTTTATTCAAAAGTTCAATCATGTTTGATAGAAATGGATTAGAGTTTTTGTTTACTGACTAATGGCACCTCAATTAAATCCAAATTCATTTTTTTTAGTTTCGTGTAAGATTGAAAAGAAAGCTGCTCTGGATCACTCGATGTCAGTCAGAATTGTGTAGATTTATAAATTAATTTCGAGACTGATTAAAGTTTTCCCAGTTTATCGAGCCTTTGGTTGATGAAATGAAAAAAAAAAAAAAAAAACCACATTTCATAGAATTTTTCAGTTCACAAGTGCATAATGTTTTTTTGTTTGTTATTTCAGACCTTATTGGCGATGTTATTATTCCAATACGGATGCAATAATTTATGTGGTAGATTCGGCCGACAGGGATAGAATAGGCATATCGAAAGATGAGCTATTGTACATGCTGAGGGTGAGTTAATTGTTCTTCCTTAGACTCTCAAATGATGCAAAAGAAATATTACAAAATTGTTTAATTTAACGATTAATGTTATAAAAATGATGCAGATTTATCATAGTGTGAGAATTTTTCATTTTTAACATCTGATGGCCTCAGTGTGTATGAGTTCGTCGATGAATGTATAAAAATAATGTTAATAATAATAATAATGACAATATTTACGAAAACGCAATTTTTTTAAATATTTACACAGGAGGATGAGCTTCAAGGGGCGATTTTGGTGGTATTGGCGAATAAACAAGATATGGCTGGTTGTTTAAGCGTCGCCGAGGTGCACCAAGCTCTTGGTCTTGATGCTCTCAAAAACAGAACGTTCCAAATATTCAAAACTTCGGCGACAAAGGGCGAGGGCCTGGATCAAGCGATGGACTGGCTCTCGAATGCGCTGCAAAGTAGAAAATGATGAGACGGTTACGCAATGATAAGCATCATCGTTTTGATTCGTTCGAGTCTCGTATGAGATAAGAACTATCCGACGATCGTCAGAGTATCCCTGGCCGTTTGGCCACCTCATCAAACGACACAGAACAGCAGGCACACAGTTTGCATGCTTTCGACACTTATTTATTATTATCATGGAGAATTTGAATCAATTTATACAAATCGTGACCCGTGTCTTGAGAAAAAACAAAAAAAAAAAAAAAAGATTGTGTATCGCGAATAATGAACTCCTGAAAAAACTACTTTGCGTCACGCTGCCATGGTGGAAATTGAATGGAATAGACATTCGGGACTTCCATTCATCCAAGTTCAATTGCTCGAGTATTCGTTGTGTTATGTTGAAACAAAAAAAATCCGAAATTTCCATTAAGTTTTGTGCCCGTTTTTTTGTTTTTTTTTTTTTTTCATTCACTCAGTACTGCGCTCGACACTTGAGGGGGAGCATGTCTCACCGATCAAACCACTAAATTTATATCAATAATATGATATGTAAAATGGGTACAGTGATTTGTAAGGTAGGATTAACTTTTTCCCGTGGTTAAGCTGACAAGCCAAATAAGTGTAGCATGGAGATTACGAAATAATGCAATCTCGTGTCTCTAGTACCTAATTGTAATCAAAGTTTATGGCAAATAGGTTTTGATATCCATTCTATCGACTGTATCGGAATTCCACAGAGGCACTATTTCATAATAAACGTTATTAATAAACGAATAAATTGTTGGCAATCCTGAACTAAAGACCCTTCTGCATTACAGCCATCGGGTTGGACCAAATTCACGAATTTTATACAAACAATTACAAAATACCGTGATTCCCTCGAAATATTTGAATAAAATCATTCGAGTTGTATATTAATTCGATATTGAAACTTACCCCCCCCCCCTCCAATTTTTACTACCATTCTGGAACTCCAAATCGTTCGATACGTTTCGTTTGCGTGTCAAGCTCCATCTGAACTTTTTTCCTCATGTAGAAAATCGGGCAATCGCGACTGTAACATAATTATCGTGAAAAACTTAACATCCGAATGAATGTGTAAAAAGTGTTTTTTTTTTTCATCATCACCACTGACCTTGTGCAAAGTACTTCCTGGTGAAGACTTCCCTGACATCTCTGGCACTCGGTCCACAATCTGCAAAACTTTTCCTCCAATTTCCGTCCAGCGGATAATTCTTTTTGATAAAATTCAACCTCTTTGGCTTCGCAGAATTTACATAGAGCCATTTTTTCACGATCCGCCGGCAAAACCGAACGGCAGCCTATGCACGTCTCTTTTTTTCGCGTAAAAGCTGCCAGTGCACCGACTCGAGACGTTACCACGGTTTTTGTACGTGTGTGTTCACCTTTGAGGAGAATCGACTCGGCTCGTTCGCCAAGAATTGGCTCGAAAATTCGCACGAGCGGTTTTGTCAATTGATTCTCGAGATAATACGTTGTGTCGATGGGAATATTATTTTCCAGAACGTAAATGGGATCCTCGGCTTTTAGATAGCCCGGTGTACCTTTGGTCGCACTTATGAAGATGTAAGGAACGCGATCACCAAGTTTTGGAGCTGTACCAGCGTCTCGTTTTTTCATCTTTGCTGCAAGCTCGACGTGAGCCTGCCTCGATGTGTAATCCGTTTTTGTCAACTCTTTCGTGACGACCAATTGCGATATGTCGATTTTGTTGCAGAGCAAATCGCTTATCACCTGTTTCGCATAGTTGACCGCATCATCCGGATTCCTAAATATCGTTAATTCTCTCATGAGAAAATTTATGCGTCTTTAAATACATAATGTCTTAAATATCATAAATATATTTCCAACGAAACATTCCCAGATATAATTTGTGATAATTACTTTGTCATATATTTCTGATGTACGAACTCCATAATGGATATCGAATATATTTATTGATAAATTACGTTTCCATGGGATAATTCCTTACCGGTCAATGAGCAATTTTTTCAAGCATGCATTCATCATGTTTGCTACCAATGGACAATTGTCTCTGCGCACTGTTTCCAGGCCTTTGCAATCCATTTTGTCATACTTGTCAGGTCTCGTGAAATAAAGACCCGCGTAACGTTTTTTGTTTATCAGCAAATAGGGAAAATAGACCTTTTCGAATTCGAGCTTTATGGGCTTGATAAATTTTGTGGAAACATATTCGGCCGCATCTTTGCCAAGTTTCATTGCTTCCGCGATTTCCTTGACTCCAAAATTTACCATTACCGAATCCGTATCCCCATAGATTACCACGGCATCGTGTGCGTAACCATTTGCCATTGTATAGTGCGTTTCGACTTCCTGTTTCGTTTTTTCTATCATCGCTCGGCCATACGCAGTGACGCTCTGTGAAACATTCAAATCTCATGAATTATAACGAAAAAAAAATAACTTTCATTTATATTTTTCAAATCGGCAAAAACACTTCAACGAGAAAAAACTTACGCCTGATATTTCCAAGCAAGGCAGCTTGCCCATTTGAGCTCCGGTAAAACCATAAACCGAATTGGCCGAAACTTTAAGGGCAAATTGTCGACCATCCAGAACTTTTTGTTTCAACGGATCTGTCTCGTTCTTCAATTCTGCCTTTGCTTTTTTTCTTGCCGATAATAAACTTTCCAAAATTTCCGGTAATATGCCTTTTCGCACTGAGGCTTTGGCAAACAACGAATTGGACGGAGTCACGGTATATTCATCAGCACTGAGATCATATTTTTTTTGAGAGGCTGGACTGAGCAACGACGTGTAACAGATATTGTGTGCCATTATAATGCTCGGATACAGAGAGCTGAAATCTAAAGTGGCGATCGGATCTTTGTAGAAACCTCGTTTAGGCTCGAGAACTGTAGCTCCGTCAAACTGCTCATCGGTGCCTTGACCACTGTGCACCGGTATCAGATAATTCTTCTCTCGAGTCTGACAATTACAAAATTAATTAACAAAATTGACTCATGAATTTTTTTCCAACTTTCATTTCAACGAAGTATTGCCCGAAATTATTCTCTTATATTTCATACCTTTCGCAAAAGCTGTGAGACAACTTTGATCTGTTGCCCACGCGTGAGCAAACTGGAAAGCGAGACTCCCGTGACTCTCGCCATTTCCATGTAAATGATAATGCACATCAATTTATCGAGCAACCGAAGAGGCAAATAGGCATCCTTGAGGCAATAAACTGCCAAACGTCGGCGAGTCTGTGAGTCTCCTTTTTGCAAATCAGCGATAATACTGTGATGAACGTCCTCCTTTTGTTCTTGAAGAAAGTGATAACTCACGGCATTGAGTGTGTACGATCTCAGTTTGTAATCACGCACGAGAACCTGAGTTAATTATTTTCGGTATTAAAAGAACAAAAAGTAACTTCACGCAAACTATAATTGAACTTGAACTATAATTTACCAGCAACAAGTCGAATGGAACTCTTCCCTCAAAATTTACATATTTGTTTTCTCGACGTCCCATCTGTTTACTCTGAAGTACCTGATCCTTGATCACAGATTTTATATTTCTCACTCTACCGAGAAAGGCAAAGTCTTTAACGTGAAGATGATTTGCGCGATTTATCAAATATGGAAAATCGAAATTATTAATGTTGTATCCTGTGAAAATGTCGGGATCGAGCTCGCGCACAAATTCAGCCCATTTCTGCAAGCAAAATGTTTATCGCAGAATCAGCACATATCTTGATATTTGTATATTAATGAAAAGATCCAAATCGAAATCGAATCGAAAAATTAATCCGAAGGTATATAGAAATTTTTACGAAAAATTCCAAATTTCATAAAATCTTTGATCAAGTTGTCTTCAAACTTAATGACAAACATTGCTTGGTGATACTTAATTTGTGTAAAAAGTTTTTGTCCGATAGCTCGAAAATTGGAAAAAAAGTCGATAATTTTTATTTTCACGGAAAGGCAAAAATGTTTGTAACGAAAGAAAAATAAAAGATAGCTCGCTGGATCTGACAAACCTGAAGCATCAATTGTTCCGTGACGAAGCTCATAACTTGACAACCGACGATGGGTGCGCACGTATCGAGAGTAAAGATATTTCTTATAAAGGGCTCCGGTTCTCCCTGTCTGATGACCATATTTGCAATCTGAATTACGGGGTCATGATTTGCCTCGGGAAATATACCTGAGGATTTTGAAATTTTTAATATACCTTTTTTTTTTTTTTCAACAAAAAGAAACGCGTGCCAGAAGTATGAGATGAAAATTATTCGCTCACCCTTACGACCAGCGCATTCGATGTCGAAGCTGAGAATTCTGAATGGTGCAACTTTGGACCATTCTCCCTCGGGCGCGTGAGCGACAAAACCGTCCCACGCTACATCTACCTCAAGCTGACACCTCGTCGTCGAAGGTAGCGAGTGATTAAAATGACCCCGCAATTTCCAACTTCCTGGTGGTAATTCGATCCAAGTGCAACCCATCACCGAAGTGTCTACCATGAATCTGGCAATGAACGAACAAAATGGATAAATTTTTTGCCAGCTATTGAAATTGATGAAGAAGATTGATAGAATATACAAACCGAACATCAAAATCGATGTTGCTCTCGTAAGCTCGATAATCGTGATGAAATGCCGAATAAACGACTTCCTTCTCGAGCAATCTTTTGGCCGGTGCAATGAGTTTTTGCAGAGCTACAGTGATACGCAGAAAGGGTGATTTGTCATTTCCGGTGTATCCGTAAACGGTTTGCTTGTGGAGGACTTCGACTGCTAAAATAGCATCCTGAATTTGATCAGGATTCGATCTCATGTCCTTCTTCACAGCTTCGTTCAGAGCTGCCTATAAAATGTGTCAACAAAGAATGTTCAGTTTATTAAAATTTATCCTTTCTCTCGTCGTAGTTTATTTTTTATTTTCACCTTGAAAGGTTTGCAGTGATTGTTGGTAAAATTTGGTGGTGCAGAGACAAAAAAATATGGACAAAAACCATGAACATGGCAGCATACTGAATTTCCTTCCGAAGTAACACCAAACATTCGCATTATTGGCACTGGACCAACTTTGCTACCTGGCATTCCGGACAAAGGAGTACCTGCAACATTCAATCTTCATAAATATAATTTGTTTATTATTATTATGGCCTTCGGTTGTGTCTTTATTTCTCATCACTCGCCTGTGTAATGGTCGACTTCTATCTGTTGAAAAGTTAGAGAATCATTTTTTGGATTCAACAATGGAGGAGCAGGTCTGCTCCATTTTCCAGAAGTCCTTTGTGTTTCGGGTCCCTGGACATAACAGATAATGGAAAATTATTATGGAACCCCAAATAAGACTTGTGAGATGATTCAATATGGTAGTGGCAATGATTGGCTGAGGGATGGAACATTTTGGAGCGAATGAAAAATATTACTGGAGCAAAGAAAACAAAAAAAAAAGATCGCAGAGCTCCTAGCGAGATGAGGACGTTTCGTGAAAATCAAATTACACGTGACATGATAACTTCAGCATGAAATTATGCGCTAGTGAAGTTCTCTATGACAAACAATTTAACTCACTAGAACAGGCTTCTCGTTAATTATTTGGTGGCTTGTAGAAGTCTAGAAGAGAATGAGATTTATAATCCTTTAGAGGTCCAGCCAAAGTTTATAGTTCTTTTAAGGCGTGGAAGACAAAAAAATGAAGGATAAAGAATAATAAATTAAGTTCGGTGATTCGGAAGCCACCTAAAACAGTAGATCCTCTTGGAATACACTAGGTCGAAAAATTTGAATTAGTTGTAAATAAAACTAAGAACTCCAAAATGTACAGAAAATATAAATAAGCATTAAAAGATTCTCAAATCCATCAGGGCAAAGATAGTCCTCGATCTATTAAAGTAAGGATTAGTCAAAAAGGAACAGGTTCAAAGAATAAATGATGCAGTGTGCACCGACCTCTTCTGTAATATGTGTTACATTGCCAAAATCATCATCGTCATAATCCATTGTCGCCAATTCGGCCTCGAACGTTCCACCAAAATCATCATCGTCATCATCCCTGAACAAAAAAAAGAAATGAATAAATACATACATTAAATTGTCACAATGGAATAAAATTTCACGATGTTCTAGAGGTTAAAGCCAGGTCGAACTGTGAGACGATAAAACATTAATTACCCAAATTTAGCTTTTTTAGCTGGGGCCGGTGAATTTGAAAAACCTCCTTTCTTCATTGCAATGAGTATTAAAACTTATTCTATCAATTAAACGTTGAAATTTTGTTATTCCAATGACCGCAACTGCTCGTTGGTCCTTGGTGTCTATTCGTTTTACGTTTATATGGGACGAACGATACTGGCGGTAAAATAACATTTTTGTTTACAAGCGTCTGGAGCGCCAGTGGTGGTCACGGAGTAAACTATTTTTTGGCGGCAAAAATCAAATATTCGGGACATTAATTGGATTTAAAGGACCTGATGACATATGTAAGGATATAATTATTTTCAGTATTTATTGATGTAAATGTAGACGATTCGTATAAATTTTTCGATTCTTCAATTACGCTCAAGAATGAGAAATAGTGATACATCGAGAGCGTCGGTGCAAGCCCAAAGGAAGAACGCCATTGCTCATATGGTACATCGAAGGAATATTATTCTTGAAAAATCATGTATTACAAATGAGAATCGACATCAAAGTTAAAATAAATAACATTTTCATTGAGCGCAGAGTCTTCATTGACGAGTTGCAAGGAATTCCGCCTCCGTCAGATCGACAGGCGCAAGCCTCGATTGTATGCCCACGCACCTGCAACAATTAAACCTCCGTATAGAATAATCGGAAAATCGACGCACAACGTTGCACAACATACTTTGATTCAATAAAAATAAGATAATTCTACCATTTGATTATAACATCCTGATGTCAATGCAGTCGATGTATCCACGGTCATTTTTCCACAAAAGTGCGAAGAGTTCAAAACTGGCGCAATAAAAAAAAATATATTTACTGAATTTAAACTCAAAGATATATGTAGATTGATGATGAATGATTTATGGCACCTGCATTGTTGTAGGTATAACTGTATTTTATACAAGCAAATCCAAGACTCAGAGGACAAGATATTGCCGTTTGATTCAAATTGTTCCACATCCAAGTCACGTTAGGTGACGTTTGATCGTCTGAAATAAAACAATTAGTATACCAAAATTGCCGGGAGATTAAATACCGGAGATTTTGATGATTTTTCACTGATATATAAGTACTCGTGATAACGAATGGTGCGACGCATGGTGTGTCCGTAAGTTTCGAACAGTTGACAGTCGTAGGTGTTGTACGTCCGATCCATGTGAATTGAAAACAGTAAGGACTCGAGGGATCTCGCTCGTTAGCTCCTATAAAATCGAAACAAAGTTATAATCGGGTGTGTCATGATGAAAAAAAAAAAAACAAAAATGTAATTAAGATAATGAAAAATAATGATCCGTACCCAAGACAGATTGCGTTGCTCCAAAAGCAATGAGAATCGAATATATGAGCATCATTTTCGTTGGGCAAATTGTCAGATGCTGTACTTTTCACTATAACGATATCTCATGTCTGGCTATCTGATAGTAGGAAATACTCTTCGATAAAAAAAAAGGCGCGATAAGTTTTATCACCGTTCGTATCAATCGTTCGGCTATTAATCCACAACGATAAGAGGCATTATTGCACTTTGTTCTGCAATTTTTCAAATTCTAAATTCATTAATTATTGCATGGTTTTTATTATTATTAAAATATGCACATTTATTCAATATCGATAATACAATTCGTAAAATTTGGCGTAAGTTTCGTTTATAGAGAGACATAGCTAGATCAGTACAAGTGATCGTATACATGAACACAAAGGTCGATAAATATTAGTATTTCCGGGTGTTAAAAAATACATCTAAACGTCGAGATTATAAATCTTATCATAATTAGGCAATTATTATAAATCTATATATATATATGTATGTATTAATTTCATTACGTTAAAGCTGGGCTTGTGAAAAATAGTTATTTTGCCTCAGAATTCATCGTGCCTCGCAAGTGCTTCGCCAAAGTCTGTCGCTTGTGAGCCAACGAAAATATCGTATTTCTCGAGAATCTCATCCTTGGTGAGTTTTTGATCGGCATCCGTGTCAGCCTCGTAAATCAAGTGTCGTGCTTCAGCCTCGGCATGATCGAAGTCAGCGGGAATTATCCAGTTTTTTACCTTTTGATTAAATATTGCACAAAATTAGTATTTTATCTGAATGAAGAATTAAATGATGTATCTGTAAAATTTTTAACAACCTCTTCGTTATCCATGAAGCCATCCTTGTCCTTGTCCCTGTACGACGAAAATTGTTCCTTCTCATTTTTCACCCACTCAGGTTCCTCCTCCTCGTCTCCACCTCTGTACATGTCACCTGCAATTACAAAAGATTTTTTTTTTCCCATTTCCCATCTAATGCTTTCTAAGTTAAAGCGATACTGGTCACGCTCTTATTGCGCAGATTGTAGATAACTAGATATAGCATAATCCAAGAAAATCTGAAGTTTCATTTTAAAAAGTGATAGTAAGTTTTAACTAATTCTTTTTAACTTTATAACTAAATTCAATTATTTCAATATCTCCCATCAATTATTGTCCCATGAATAGAATAATTTTTTAAAATTAATCTAAAAATACAAATATATTACCGATATATTCAATTAGCGATATTTTTCCATCTCCATCCTTGTCAATGTCCTCCATAGTTTCCAGAACTACGACATCTCGCATATGCTCGGTCTCCTCGGGATGAAGAAAAGCTGTGAATTCGTCCTTTGTCAATGCATCGTCTCCATCCTGATCAGCGACGGACCACCTTCTCCGATCGCGTTTCAGCATAGTCGCGTATGAGAAAGAATCATCCTCGGGATTTTCAGCATCCTCAGTGTCGTTCGTGTCCATAAATCCATAAACCATAGACTTGTACTTTGACCATGCTAATTTATCCTCGTCCTCAGGATTATGAGATTTCCATTGACGCTCCACATCATCCCTGATGTATCTGCGCTGTGTATACTTGATCCAATCTTTGAGCTCTTCCTGTGTCACGAAGCTGTCGTTGTCTTTGTCTATCTTATCGACGATTATCCCCAATCTTCTGGTGCTCTCTTCTGGTGTCAGTTGATCAAAAGTTTTTGCATCCTCGCCGAGAAATGCTTCATGATCATAGGACGGATTGTGCTCGGAATTTATAAAATGTTCCTGCTCACTCAAATCCTAGACATAAAATAAAACAAACAATAAGCAAAGATCATAAAATAAAATATGAAGAAATACGATAGGAAAATGGTTGTAGGTTATAAAATAGTCCGAAAGCTTCATTCGACGAAACGAAACGAAAAAATTCTAAAGATTAAGGCAAAGAGATTTTTTCGTTCTTTTAATAAAAAAAAAAAAAAAAGCATGAATGGAATTGACATTAAACGTCAAACCTTGTCGATGATCCTCTGTTTGGCGTCGTCCTCCGGTTTGGGTATCGCCCCGACAACGACGAGACCGCCGATCATGAGACATGTAAACAGCGAGCCGAACATTTCAAAAGAAAAACAAAAACCAAAAAAGAATACTTAAATTCTAGATAAGAGGAAAAAAGAATCTCCGCCGAGTTTGACTCCGCGGGAGAGCAACACACAACAGTCGATTCGATGTAAATCCTTTAACAATATCACGCGGATAGTAAGAGTTTTATTAACGAAATGGAATTAAATAATAAAATAAACGTTCAAACTGTTCGATTAACGAGAGAAAATATATTTTACACAACGCGATATTGCGGACCCTCAGAGGTTTAACATGAAGAGCAGTAGCAGCAGCAGCTTCCACATCATCAAAAATTGGTTCTCGGCTGCCGGCGTTGCCGCCACTCCCCCACTCTTTTACAAGCTCCGCCGTCCCGACACATACACACACACACACACACACACACACACACTGATCATGCTTGCATTATATGCATGAGAGCCCAGCAATAATACATTTACATTCCGAGTGGACACGTGTGCATCAAAAATCTATCATGAATAAGCATCGAAGCTCTCGTGTGGCGAACGATTGCTCTCGAGATCGTACGAAAAAAAAGAGAAAAAATAAAACTTTGCGTCGTGCCCGCGGAGTAGGAATAAAACGCGTTCGCCGGCTGTTCTGCGTCCCAGCTGTTCAACACAACCATACACCACGGTCGACGATGCCATAGCCATATATACACGATAGACGATTCCAGCGTGTGCTCACAATAACGCTCCTTCAAGCTCTTCTTGATGGGATCACGTGGCACGACAAAAAATCATATAGCCCAAGATAAAAATTGTATGTGGGTCGCAGTTTGGTTCTCTCGTGGTACTTTGTCGTAATGCAGAGAAAGAATGGCTGACGACATTGTCGTTTCATCGTCCCCGACTTGAATCAAGAAATATATCGTTAATTCATTGAATTAATTGATCTTTTAATTAGGGCCGGTCGTTCCAACTCTTAGGTAAAATTACCTGCGAGTTACCGCATATAAAATGTACGAGGTATAGTTCGGATCAGTTGCATAATTATCTATTAATTTAAAAAAAGAAGTATCAAGGAATAGGTCGAAAATGTCTTGAATTCCCTGTTGATATAGTCCAGATTTTAAAACTGATAAAAATGGACAAATGCATACATATAATTATAGATATAATTACTGTGCACTGGTCAATTTTTAGCATCTACGATAGATATGCGAAATGCGTATTTATATACAGAGAATCAGGAGAGTTAGAAAAATGAATCGCTAATCGATATAATAATTTTAGTTCGGATCAGTTACATAATTATCTATTAATTAAAAAAAAGAAGTATCAAGGAATAGGTCGAAAATGTCTTGAATTCCCTGTTGATATAGTCCAGATTTTAAAACTGATAAAAATGGACAAATGCATACATATAATTATAGATATAATTACTGTGCACTGGTCAATTTTTAGCATCTACGATAGATATGCGAAATGCGTATTTATATACAGAGAATCAGGAGAGTTAGAAAAATGAATCGCTAATCGATATAATAATTTTAGTTCGGATCAGTTACATAATTATCTATTAATTAAAAAAAAGAAGTATCAAGGAATAGGTCGAAAATGTCTTGAATTCCCTGTTGATATAGTCCAGATTTTAAAACTGATAAAAATGGACAAATGCATACATATAATTATAGATATAATTACTGTGCACTGGTCAATTTTTAGCATCTACGATAGATATGCGAAATGCGTATTTATATACAGAGAATCAGGAGAGTTAGAAAAATGAATCGCTAATCGATATAATAATTTTAGTTCGGATCAGTTGCATAATTATCTATTAATTTAAAAAAAGAAGTATCAAGGAGCAGGTCGAAAATGTCTTGAATTCCCTGTTGATATAGTCCAGATTTTAAAACTGATAAAAATGGACAAATGCATACATATAATTATAGATATAATTACTGTGCACTGGTCAAATTTTAGCATCTACGATAGATATGCGATATTTATATACAGAGAATCAGGAGAGTTAGGAAAAATGAATCACTGATCGATATAACAAGAGGAATTCTCTGCAGAAAATGGTGAAACGCGCATCTAGGGCGTGCTTATCCGTTTTATCTTATATTTGTCAAAGATAAAGAGGTATACATCGTACAACGGGCGGTGGTGGCCCACAGCGAGGTACCTGTCTAGTATTCTCGTCATAATCGTACATATCACAGTTGGGCTCACGAATCGTTTTCACTGCCAGCATTATAAAATTTATCTCATCTACGTTTAATAATTGCAATAGTATCGCAGTGCAAAATTACATAAGTTTAGAGAATCGTGATTAAAAATGGTATTGAAAAGTCAAGGAGCTGAATCTGCGAGACTTGAGCGTCAAATTGGATCTATCAAGTACACGATATTTTGCCTGAACGCCATTATATGGGTGAGTTTAGAAGTGATTCATCTTTACATGTGATATCTTTACGTAGATAACATATATATATATACTGTCAGTGATATCTTCTTTGAATCTCTTCTACTAATCATTCATTAAGAGTTAAATTTACAATTGAATGAAACCTCACAAACGTACAAATTAATCTTCGGGCTAATTATTAATTTCTCCCCTATCGACCGGTAATTCATGATCGAATTATAAAGTTGCTTGCAGGTTGTTGTGCCACGTGAAATCAATGAATCATCTTGGTACTAAATCATATTGATAACATGCTGATTAATATTTTTGTCGATTTATGTTTTTTTTTTTTACATATTTAATGTTATTGTTAAAAATTTGGCAGATTCTTGGTGGAGGAATGTTTGGCCTCTCAATGTGGCTGCTAATGGAGCCTGGTTTTGCAGAATGGGTTGATTTTCTCAACATATCGGAGTTTTATACGGGAATTTATATTCTCGTTGTTGGCTCCATACTCGTAATGGTTATCGCTTTCATAGGCTGCGCAGCGGCTCTGATGGAACACACAATGGCTCTATATGTGGTTCGTGTAAACATAAAACTCCTTTACGACGGATTTTTTTTATATCAGATCAATCAGGAATCGATTAATAACAACAATCAACAAGTTAAAGGGGAGGGGCCTTAAGCTGAGATGTGATATATTTATGGTGCAAAATTGTTTTTTTTTTTGCACACTATTTGACCCCACAAAACCACATCCTTGAAGTGGAGATTTTTTTTCAACAGTCGGCTTGGGTCCTCCTATGGAAGAGAAAAAATAGCATTAAATTACAAGAGAGAAATAACAAATTTGTGGCAATTAATGATATATATTGATACTATGGCATGTCGGACTGCAAGCATTATGCTTTATCCTATATGATAATCAAAACAATAACAATTATCAACAAGTTAAAGGGGCCATACCTTAAGCTGAGATGTGATATATTTATGGTGCAAAATTGTTTTTTTTTTGCACACTATTTGACCCCACAAAACCACATCCTTGAAGTGGAGATTTTTTTCAACAGTCGGCTTGGGTCCTCCTACGGAAGAGAAAAAATAGCATTAAATTACAAGAGAGAAATAACAAATTTGTGGCAATTCATGATATACATTGATACTATAGCATGTGGGCCTGCAAGCATTATGCTTTATCCTATATGATAATCAAAACAATAACAATTATCAACAAGTTAAAGGGGCCATACCTTAAGCTGAGATGTGATATATTTATGGTGCAAAATTGTTTTTTTTTTGCACACTATTTGACCCCACAAAACCACATCCTTGAAGTGGAGATTTTTTTTAACAGTGGGCTTGGGTCCTATGGAAGAGAAAAAATAGCATTAAATTACAAGAGAGAAATAACAAATTTGTGGCAATTCATGATATACATTGATACTATAGCATGTGGGACTGCAAGCATTATGCTTTATCCTATATGATAATCAAAACAATAACAATTATCAACAAGTTAAAGGGGCCATACCTTAAGCTGAGATGTGATATATTTATGGTGCAAAATTGTTTTTTTTTTGCACACTATTTGACCCCACAAAACCACATCCTTGAAGTGGAGATTTTTTTTAACAGTCGGCTTGGGTCCTCCTATGGAAGAGAAAAAATAGCATTAAATTACAAGAGAGAAATAACAAATTTGTGGCAATTAATGATATACATTGATACTATAGCATGTCGGACTGCAAGCATTATGCTTTATCCTCGGGCTGGCAGGTTCTGCGGTACTGCTCGATTATTCCACCTACGACAGTCAAATACAACCGATAATCCGAAGATCTATGACAGCTCTGATCAGCAACTCTCAGGACGAAAGGGCTTCCGAAATTTTGCGAATAGTCCAGGAAAATGTATGAATTATTAACAAGCAACTTAATTTTATGTACAAAAATTATATATAAATTTACAAAATAACAAAACAAAAAAAGATACAATTTTTTTATCTCATCAGATGGGATGCTGCGGCGCTGATGGTCCGATGGATTATCTGAATCTTTTGAAACCTCTGCCGAATGAGTGTCGCGATACCGTTACCGGAAATGCATTTTTCCACGGTTGCGTCGAAGAATTTACTTGGTTTTTGGAAGCTCGTTCTGGATGGCTCGCTGGTGTTTCTCTATCGCTCTGCATGCTCCACGTAAGAAACTACAATATATATATATATATATATATATATATGCACATTAGACATATCCAAGTATATTTTTTATCCTGTACTGGAATTCTTCTTCGATGCTGCCTTTGTATCTTCCTTTTCCCAGCATAGATCTCCTTTGGTCGCGTGTGAACTTTATATCGACTCTGAAACGACCAATCGACATAAAGAACGATATTCCTTTCACTTTGCTGCTGGGCACATTATTACACGCTAACCGTCCTCTCCGTGCAATATCTCAATAATGAAAGACCGAAAGATTCTCACGAAACAATTTTATACAAATAAAAAATCGCGAATCTCTGCAACTCATCGCTACATATATATATATTTTATCTCTCGTCCATTTTTAGGTTATTCTAGCCGTGCTCTCCATCATACTCGTACAAACGAAACAGAAAGAGGACGAAGCTGCTATATTCAAGCGTTAATAGTTCGCATACGCACAACGCGACACAATCATTTATAATCGATACTTCATTAAATATAAGTTTTAAATGTCAATCACGAGTAAGCGAATTTTTCTAGCATTACAAACAAACGAAATACTTAATTCATGCAAATATTACGATTTTTATACTTTCCCCTCAACACCTCAAAATAGTCCTCTATATATATATATATATATATATGGAATTTCTACGTATAGCCGTATGAATAACTTCATTAATGCACCAATAATCCTTGTAATATCATAATAATTTATATACGCGATATATATGAAATAAATTATTTCATGTTTAATATGCCCCGTGTAAGATTTATACCATATCATTCCATATTCATATCATATCATATATATATATATATATGTAAAAAAGTGGTGGGGGTGTCGAAGGTTGAGCGGGCATGCTGGTGCTTTTGCTACGAGAACTGCATTCCGATCTAGATCCTTAATTAACGACAGCAGTGTGCCAATTACTCACGATATTTCCAGCATCCAAGTCGAGGACTGCATGATAGACGGTCATCGATTTTTCAACATTCCACATATACATTTGTTCTACAGTTTATTTACAAAATGATCGATATAGAGCATATATAATAATAATAATAATAATAATAATCATAATAATAATAATAAAAACAAAATATATATATAGATTATAGTATACATAGTATAGAGAATAATTTATTTACAATAATAATACGCGGCAAGCTGTCGAGGACCCACAATTAATCTGCACCCTCGTGCGCCATAATTTATCCAACATTTAGAATAGCCGCTGACAGCCCCTTGTTCATTTTCGACTCAATCTCCATTCTCCCAAGAACCTCATTAAAACAAAAACTGGCATCGTGATTAAGCGTCGAATCGGCGGATCGTTATGAAAAAAAAAAAAAAAAATACGAGTGGAAACAAAATATTGAAGAATAATCGCGTATAAATCAGCCTGGAGCAATAATAATATTATAAAAAGAAAAGTTGAACAAAGAATTTGATAAATATTATTTTCAACCGGAAATAAACGACTCGACAGCTCAGACGTAAAATCTCCCGTGACTACAACAGCACCTCTGCGTATCTCTCTAGTTTCAATATCCCCGAGGTTTTTTTTGTTGATAAATGCCAGAAATTGTTAGCCTATCGAAAAGAAAAATTAAAAAAAAAAAATACGAATTAACCGACAAATGGGAATGGTGGATAGCCAACGGGGGGTGGATAATATCCCGGAAATGGTTGAACAGTCGGTTGAAGCGCTACTGTTGATGTGACATAAGTCGTTACGTCAGTGGGCACGACCCTCGTTGAGAATAACGTGGTGTAGGCAGTTTTAGCGCCAAATGTCAGCTTGAGTATCCTCGACTCGGAAATAGTAGCGAACGTTTGGGTTACATGGGGTGCGCTCGTTATTGTAAATTGCGGCTGTTGAGGTGGATACAATTGCTGCAACTGTGGCGGCACCTGTGGCACTTGCTGCTGGGGAATAATCGGAGCTATAGTCGTTGTTCCATACTCGTATGATGTTCTTGGTAGGGTAGCGACCGGTCTGGAGAGCGTCGAGTAAATAGTATTACCGGCGCTAATCAACGGTACAATATGAGTATCATAGACAGTCTCCAGAACGATCACAGGCCTCGAAGTTGTAATAACCTGTGGCTGTGCTGGCTGCGGAGGACCAAAATATTTGAGCAGCGCCAATTGTTGTATCTGCTCAGGTGTCAATTGAGGTTCTTGTGGTGGGAGATTATGTTGTTCATGTTTTGATTTTGTTGCTGATTGATGTCGAAAAATATCAAGATCGGTATCGCCCTCGGTTGAATTTGGCGCGACGATCCGTTTTGGTATATCCTCGTCGTCGCGTTCGTCATCACCAAAATCAAGCTCAAGATGAAGCTCGCTGCCAGCCTCGTCGAGTTTTGAATTAAATTCGTTCAATGTTTTGCTCGGTATGAATTGATAAATTTCCATTGGCGGAAGAGTTTTCGTCGCGGTCACGAGACGTGCTATATTGTACGTTTGCACGAGGGTCAGCCTGGTTGTATTGCCACCGGAAACTACCGGTAACATGTGAGTTTTGAGGAGGGTCTGAGTCGTTGAAAATGTTTCCGTCAGTGTCTCGAGGGGCGGTGTGGCTTGGCCAGACTCGAGAGTTATCGCTGGTAGGGTGGCAATCGATGAATCAAGAGGTAAACTGGATTCGTATGCGGCGCCTGTATTAACGAGAATATTCTCGGTCAGTGGCTCAGTCGGTGAGACACTCGGGCTTGAGCTAGGATTTGCCACCTCCGTTGTAGCGAAAGTTTTCTTTATCGTTGACGTCACAGTCACATAACGCGTATTTCTCATTGTACCGACCTGCGGAGCGAAAAAAAAAACAAAAAGAAAGGGTTAGAAAAGAAAAAATGCACACACACACAGACAAAGATGGATTCGATGATTTCCGGTGGATCAAAGTAAAAGTAGGAAGTGACGCTCTGGCTTGCTTGTGATTATCGCGATCTTGTTTTTCCAATGAAAATCTCTCAGGTTGTGCCACGAAAGATTTATGTGGAGTTTAGATGAAAGTTAAGTCGTGAGAGCGAGGAGAGAGAAAGCAATGGCGGCGCTGAAGGGAATGATAGGATGGTGCGATTAGCAGATGAGGATTTCAAGAGGCCAAACTTACCTGGAATGTGTACGGTGATTTTATGGTCGCGATCTCAAAGTAGATATCATCGAAATCAGCGGGTGTCGAGATTTCGACGTTTATCGTCTCAATCGGAAGTGAGGGTTCGATGAGTTGTTGCGGTGGTGATGGTTGTTGTTGTTGTTGCTGCTGTTGTTGTGGCACTTGTTGTTCCTGGACAATCGAGACTTCCTCAGTCTCGCTGGGGTCGAGCTCATCGTCAAAGGAGGCTTCCTGGATTTTACGTTGACTGGTCGGCGGAGTTGAGAGGCTTCTCTCCTCGGATGGTCCATTGGATAATTGAGTTGAGGGCTCGTTTGGCCTCAGAGCTGATGTCTCAGGTGTCAATGGCGAACGCTCGTCATCCTCGACCTGCTTACGTATCGCGATTCTCGGCTTAGGGGTCGTCTTGTATGACCAACGACCCTGGGTCCGTGGAAGTTTTACCTTTGGCATGTGATTCGTCGATCCTGACGAAGGATCGGGTCTGCTCTTTGGAAATTTCGTTGGTACGCTCGGCTGATTGTTGCTCGGTCGAAAACCACTTCTGCGACGAGTCGTCGGTGGACCCTCGGTCGTTGTTGTAATTTGACGATTTCTAATAATGTCGGGTCAAATTATCATTTTTTAAGGTCACTCGAAAGGCGTATGAGCATGAGATGAAAAATGTTTTTTTTTTTTCATTCAAAGCATCTTGCTCAGAATTTACTGATAATTAGGGCAATAGCAAGATCTCGTGACATCGATCAATTCACCATGGCATAAAATTTTAATTTTGACCCAAATGTTATCATCGCTTTTTTTGTCTTTAATGATCTCAGGTGATTTGCATCACGTTAAGGTGAATATCTCAGTTTTTTTTTCGCGAAAAATGCATTTTTACTCTATTTTGTCTTTGCTCGCCTGAGGCTTAAAGAATTTTTTGCCAATTTCATGAATACTTTTTCGTATCTTTCAACGAATAAAATTAATGAATTTTTATGAGCCAACTTCTCAACGCATTTGACTATGAAACGTTCGACGATGACGAAAATGGAAACTGACATGATAAAATGGAAATAATATACTATAGTATAAGCTATAAATACGCTTATATTTAACTTCATGCGTAATATCAGGGCTATAAAATAATCTCCGTAATTGATCAATATATACATATATATATATATCAAATACGAAATTAAATAATTCGGACGAAAAAATTGCCACTACCGGTGTCTCATTTATTGTATTTTTTATTTGTACTCACTTGTATCCGGGCCTCGCGGTAACTGGCCGATTTTTTCCTCCGATATTTCTCGGCTGTTGTTGCTGCTGGAAAGCTTCATTGCTCTCGACATCATCGATAATTTTATTACGGAATTTCTGACGAGGTTGATGATTACCCGAGTGCCGTCGGGTCGTTCGTACCGGACCTGCGAAAGAAAATACAAAAAATCCAACATCCAATCTTTAGTAAAATCGTGCAAAGGCAATAAACATTTTTTTTTTCCAATTTTTTTAATTTCGAGCTTGCGTTACTTGGGTCAGTCGATAAACAAAATAGCGATGATGAACTAAGAACGAGAATTTTTTCGTGACATACGAACCTGAAGGTGCATTGAATAGGCCTTCGAGAGGCAACGAGGATTCCTCCTGCTGATGAGCCGGCGTAGGTTCAAGCTGAGGTTTAAGTTTTCCATGCTGCGGTCCGATTGTTTTCAATATTCTGTGGGTACTCGATGGACGAATTTTTCCCTCTGGTATTCCTGGAATTCCAGCACCTTTGAGAATCCTCGATGTGCTTTGAAGTACCTGAGCGTATTTTCCATTGATGTAAGTCCCGATAACACTCGTCTCGTGTACCGTTGTAAGTCCATCCTTGACGATAGTACCACCGAGTCTCGTCACCAAACCAGTAGGATTTTCCTTCTCCCTTTTCGGCGATGGGCGAACTTTCGACGGAGTCTTCGACGATGGCCGTAAATTGATTAGCTGAAAAATAACAATATTGATACTCGTTATAATCTTCGTATATTAATAATTACAATTATTGGCTGAAAGATAAATGGAAAAATTATGATGCAATCTTCATTGAATGATTTGTTATTGCCAAAGGCGAAACTTTTATAAATTTTCAAGATGCAACGCTGGTCTAGAGTGAGAGAGAATCGCGAGACAAGCGTGAGACTCTCGGAGAGTTAACAGAGTGAAGGCGAGGACGCATCCTTTAAGCTGTTCCCTCTTGGCTCTCGACTACCGCGCTTGCTGCGGGAAAGCGTGAGAACGTGCAGTCGAGCGAGATACTATTATAAACGTATATGCCGTATAACGTAATGCCAAAGAGCTTCCATCCAGAGATACAATCTCTGGGACATCCGATGTAGTAAATCGCTTTTATAAAAATTGAAATACTATAAGACGAATATTTCTCAATGAAACCGTCTAAGGATAAAATAATCGCCCAAAATTTGAGTTGATTTTTTTTTTATTAATCGTTATATATAGTATAGTAGAATCGTGCTGTTAAGCGTTGCCCCCACGCTACCGTATATGCCGTACAACGTAATGCCAAAGAGCTTCCATCCAGAGATACAATCTCTGGGACATCCTATGTAGTAAATCGCTTTTATAAAAATTGAAATACTATAAGACGAATATTTCTCAATGAAACCTTCTGGGGATAGAATAATCGCCCAAAATCTGAGTTGATTTTTTTTTTATTAATCGTTATATATAGTATAGTAGAATCGTGCTGTTAACCGTTGCCCCCACGCTACCGTATGTGCCGTATAACGTAATGCCAAAGAGCTTCCATCCAGAGATACAATCTCTAGGAAATCCTATGTAGTAAATTTTTTCTCGCTTTTATAAACATTGAAATACTATAAGACGAATATTTCTCAATGAAACCTTCTGTGGATGGAATAATCGCCCAAAATCTGATCCACAAGAGATTTTGTTATCTCTTTAACCCTTTAAATGGGGTTTTTCATTAACTACACTCTAAACTCAAATTTTTTGCATACATTTAAAAAAGTCTAACAAGTTATCAAAGTTGTGATATTATTTTTGAAAATACTACGTTAAAAATGTTTGATGATCAAAAATTACGTGCGTGTGGAAAAATCGGGCAAAATCTTGAAAAAGTCTGCCAATAATTTATCGAAGTTGTATAATTTCTTCATAAAAATAGTATTATGAAGCTCGCATATCTTACAAGATAATTCAAAAAGGATGATCAAAACTTTTCTCACAGAAACGTTACGTGCACGAAATAATCTTTCAAGTCTGAAAAAAAAAAAAAAAAAAAAAAACGATAAATCGTTAAATATTTTACCAATGAGTTATCGAATTTCTACCGTTTCTCCACTAAAAGAAACTTTATTCGAGATATGCATAATACATAATATATACTATGTGCATGAAAATGTAAATATATTTTCTCTCTCATAGGCAACCCAAACTGATCGTTTTCTCTATCATCGATAAATATAAAATATGACATTAAAATAAAATCCCGTTAGCCCGAAATCTCGAAAAAGTGGTAGTGATAAATATTCGCGATGCTTAGACTTGAACTGAGCTCCGTTTTTATTCTTATGTCGGTGGTCATTTGAGCTCGCGAGATTCAGTGGAAAAATAAAAAATTCTTCGCACTCTGGTCGTCGGGTCGTGAGCGCAAAAAATTTGTTCACGTTTCGCTTGACGATAAATTATCCTCGAATTTCGTGGAATTTGTGGTCCCTTGAGAGTACACGAGGCAGAAAAAAAAAACACGTCTTTTGATGTTCTCACGACGCGACAGATTCAAGAGACGATGACAAAGAGTCGTGTACGGTGTGACAATTCACACGCCCAGAGGTGAATATCACACTAATTTCAACGACAGAATTCTAATTCCAAAAAGTCTTGTACTATTGTGATATTACAGGCTGCGTAAAAAATTAATGTACAAAGCTCGAATTAAATTAAACATAAATTCCATCTTTTACTTAATTTATGACTAATAATTTGAAGAAAAAAACAAAAATCAATTAATAAATGTGACAAATATTGACATAATTGAGTTAAAAACTCAGGAAAAAAATTGTAAAAGATTTCACCATTTAAATAAATTGAGAATCAAATTTTTTTCTTCCACTCTAATTTCAACGACAGAATTCTACTTTCAAAAAGTCTTGTACTATTGTGATATTACAGGCTGCGTAAAAAATTAATGTACAAAGCTCGAATTAAATTAAACATAAATTCCATCTTTTACTTAATTTATGACTAATAATTTGAAGAAAAAAACAAAAATCAATTAATAAATGTGACAAATATTGACATAATTGAGTTAAAAACTCAGGAAAAAATTTGTAAAAGATTTCACCATTTAAATAAATTGAGAATCAAATTTTTTTCTTCCACTTATTGAATAATTGGTGCAAATTTTAACTACGATTTAATTTATTTGTTGATTATTTAACCATTCACAGAGATTAAATTTATTGTTATTGTTTCATGGTTTTACTTAAAATTTCGTCAAATTTCTCGTAAATGGTTATATTACCGTCGACCTCCTATTTTACAAATTTCAAGTCTTCGTGCAATTTTTTTTCCTACCTTATATGTTTCGTCAATGACTTCGGTTGGCTGCTTGGAAAGGAAATCATACTCCGGTTCAGCCAAATTATTTTTCACTCCTGGTATGTCAGGCTGGGCATGAACTTGAACAACCGAAGAAAGGACAGAGCTCTTGATCGATGGCTCCACGTGATTTTTAACGTTCTGAATACAAAATTATGAAAATCAATCGAATTTATTGTCAGGAGCAAAAAAAAAAAAAAGAGATAATTTAAATTTTTTCTTCTTTTTTTTTTCAACGAAATTAATCAACCATTTACCTCCGTTTTAACCGATGACGTTAAATCATTGGGAGAGACCTGATCAACGATAGAATTTACAATGACCTTCGTTCCTTTGCTGCCTGATTGCTTTTTAGTTTCTGACTGTGGATCGTTCTTGTGTGTCTTGCTCGCTTGTATATTGGGAATCTTCTTTTGTGCTCCAGCGGGCTTAGTTTCAATTGCCGATGAGCTCGATGACTTCTCGACCTTGTTACCTCCATCTGCAAGTAAAAGTACGTAAATTCTCAGCATCCACCTCTGATACTTGTAAAATGTTGCGGTAAATTGTTTGTAAAATTTAAATTGTGTACACAATTTATCGCGATGAGTATTGAGATACACAAAGAGACTAAAAATAATGACTCGACAAAAGAAGGACATCGAGTATGAGCGTATTTTTTTTTCTCATTTTTTTTTCATCATCAAGCGGAGTCTGCCACGCGAGTGAGCGAGCTCGTAAAATTTAACCACCTGCTGTGCATACATCTTAGCCAATAAGCACAATGATCACCGAGGGTTGACGCTCCAATCAGGAGATTCACGATAATATTCCTCGAGTGACCTTGGACAGATGATATCCGCAGAAGTTGTTTTTTTAAATTCTTTTTTATTTTTAATTGCATATCTTGCACAGCAACAAATCAGTAATGTTATTGTAAAGTGACCATTTTGCTCAATCATTCCGTCAATCATCGTCATATGACGCGTGTATATATATATATATATATATTACACGGATTTCGTGGCAGAATGAGCGTATAATCGGACGGTTAACTCCTGTGGGTGGTCGTGATGGGATAGTAGCGATGGCGAATCTAATTGCAAGAAGCCACAGACTCGCACCGATGAGCCAGAGATTAACGGAGGTGATTCAAATCAACAAGAGGCGACATTTCTATATTACACAGACGAGAGACCCGCAATGTGCCAAGTCAGTCTTGAAATATGTCAGGGTTTTTTTTTCCAAAGAGTCATCAATGACCTGAGGGATAGAGTAGGCGAGAGGTCGTGGCCCGCACAACTCTAGTCTATAAAACCATAGTATATATATATGTTTGTTGTATCTTGTGTTATATTAGTTATAAATCCCCCAATGCCATTCAATATCATAAAATGAAAATCTATTTCGCGAATTTGCCAATTGTGATTCACCGAATAAAATTAAATACGATTTGACAAAGTTGCCAATTCAATTTAAATTAATTAAATTTTTCATTGCTGTGGATTATAAAAAAAATGTATTAATCCGTATGAAATTAATTCAATTCGAATTAATTATGACGAACTGGTGTGACTGAATTTTATATAATTACGCGTAATCTGACACATTGAAATTGATTGGAAGAAAAATTAATTGTCTTTAATCAATGGTAATATCTTTGACGAGATAATTTTTTCATTCAATTTCATAAAATGAAAATCTATTTCGCGAATTTGCCAATTGTGAATCACCGAATAAAATTAAATACGATTTGACAAAGTTGCCAATTCAATTTAAATTAATTAAATTTTTCATTGCTGTGGATTATAAAAAAAATGTATTAATCCGTATGAAATTAATTCAATTCGAATTAATTATGATGAACTGGTGTGACTGAATTTTATATAATTACGCGTAATCTGACACATTGAAATTGATTGGAAGAAAAATTAATTGTCTTTAATATAATATCTTTGACGAGATAATTTGTTTACCTGGCGGTGCGCTTTGAGGACTGAACACCATCACCGTATTGCCAATCGTAGTCGTAAAATCCAAAAAGCCATAAACCGTTTGGGTGATAAATTCATTCTTCGGTGATACTTCCGGTTCTACGGATTGCACGATTTCCTTGGCTGCTACGGACGGTGAGTTTGCCTTGTAAACCTGGGCAATAGAGCCTCCAACTGTAACGAGAACAAACGAAAAATAAAAATAATTTTCACTAATTCGTCCTATATATATGATGGGTCCTAATTTCAGCAATAATCATGAGGGCGTTAAATTTTTTCAACCGTTTCCGTTTGTAGCTTTGATTCTTGTCTGGTTTCACGCGATCTCTCTCGTCATGGACAGTGCGAGTTAGCTCATGTGCAACCGTCTAACTGGTTCCACGTGCTAATCGATTTTTTTATCGATAAATCGTGTCACGTGTCAACAAATAGCGAGTTTACGTATAATTTACTCGAATTACTGCGTGTATGAAATAAGCTGGGAAATTTCTTGAGAGATAAACAAAAATTAACATACAGCTGCCGAGATTATATATATCAGCGTCGTTATCGGTGTGGGAATTATTGATTGAGGGATCGACGAGGCTGGCGCACCTATCTCGACTGATACAAGGTAATTAGATCAGAAAAATTCGAACGCAAGCAAAATGGCGACTGCACAAATTATTTGAATTTTGAAAAAAATAATCATTCGCTACGATTTTTATGGAACAATTATTAATAATTATCCTGAATGAATGAAAATCTCTTGTCCGAATATTCAAGAATACTTTATGTATCGTTTGTAATGAAATTTTATTATAACAAAAGTCTTTTGATGAAATTTTCAATAAAATTACGAGAAATTACGAGATCAGAAAAATTCGAAGGCAAGCAAGATGGCGACTGCACAAATTATTTGAATTTTGAAAAAAATAATCATTCGCTACGATTTTTATGGAACAATTATTAATAATTATCCTGAATGAATGAAAATCTCTTGTCCGAATATTCAAAAATACTACAATATTTTATGTATCTTTTGTAATGAAATTTTACTATCATTCAAAATGTTTATCTTAACATATTTTATTAAATGATTATTTGAAATATTTTGTTTTAAAATTATTGTCGATATTTAAAACAAAAAACAAATGTCAAGAATGGAGCAACAAATCCATCGACCATGATCGAATAAGGGATGTAGATCAGAAAAATTCGAACACAAGCAAGATGGCGACTGCACAAATTATTTGAATTTTGAAAAAAATAATCATTCGCCACGATTTTTATGGAACAATTATTAATAATTATCCTGAATGAATGAAAATGACAACTCTTGTCCGAATATTCAAGAATACTTTATGTATCTTTTGTAATGAAATTTTATTATCATTCAAAATGTTTATCTTAAACTATTTTATTATAACAAAAGTGTTTTGATGAAATTTTCAATAAAATTACGAGAAATTACGAGATCAGAAAAATTCGACGGCAAACAAGATGGCGACTGCACAAATTATTTGAATTTCGAAAAAAAAAAATCATTCGCTACGATTTTTATGGAACAATTATTAATAATTATCCTGAATGAATGCAAGTGACAACTCTTGTCCGAATATTCAAGAATACTTTATGTATCTTTTGTAATGAATTTTGTAATCTTTGGCCATTCAGAATTGATGAAATAATTAAGAATAATTCGAAAGGATTATCATTGAAAAAAAAAATTAGTATCCTTTAAAATGATTATTTGAAATGTTTTTGTTTCAAAATTATTGTCGATAATAAAAAAAAAAAACAAATCTCAAGAATGGAGCAACAAACCCATCGACCATGATTGGCAGAATCAACAACGAAAAAATGAGTATCCTTCAAAATGATTATTTGAAATGTTTTTGTTTTAAAATTATTGTGGATATTAAAAAAAAAAAAAAAACAAATCTCAAGAATGGAGCAACAAATCCATCGACCATGATTGACAGAATCAACAACGAAAAAATTAGTATCCTTTAAAATGATTATTTGAAATGTTTTTGTTTCAAAATTATTGCCGATGATAAAAAAAAAAACCAAATCTCAAGAATGGAGCAACAAATCCATCGACCATGATTGACAGAATCAACAACGAAAAAATTAGTATCCTTTAAAATGATTATTTGAAATGTTTTTGTTTCAAAATTATTGCCGATGATAAAAAAAAAAACCAAATCTCAAGAATGGAGCAACAAATCCATCGACCATGATTGACAGAATCAACAACGAAAAAATTAGTATCCTTTAAAATGATTATTTGAAATGTTTTTGTTTCAAAATTATTGCCGATGATAAAAAAAAAAACCAAATCTCAAGAATGGAGCAACAAATCCATCGACCATGATTGACAAAATCAACAACGAAAAAATTAGTATCCTTTAAAATGATTATTTGAAATGTTTTTGTTTCAAAATTATTGCCGATGATAAAAAAAAAAACCAAATCTCAAGAATGGAGCAACAAATCCATCGACCATGATTGACAAAATCAACAACGAAAAAATTAGTATCCTTTAAAATGATTATTTGAAATGTTTTTGTTTCAAAATTATTGCCGATGATAAAAAAAAAAACCAAATCTCAAGAATGGAGCAACAAATCCATCGACCATGATTGACAAAATCAACAACGAAAAAATTAGTATCCTTTAAAATGATTATTTGAAATGTTTTTGTTTCAAAATTATTGCCGATGATAAAAAAAAAAACCAAATCTCAAGAATGGAGCAACAAATCCATCGACCATGATTGACAAAATCAACAACGAAAAAATTAGTATCCTTTAAAATGATTATTTGAAATGTTTTTGTTTCAAAATTATTGTCGATAATAAAAAAAAAAAACAAATCTCAAGAATGGAGCAACAAACCCATCGACCATGATTGACAGAATCAACAACGAAAAAATTAGTATCCTTTAAAATGATTATTTGAAATGTTTTTGTTTCAAAATTATTGTCGATAATAAAAAAAAAAAACAAATCTCAAGAATGGAGCAACAAATCCATCGACCATGATTGGCAGAATGAACGACGAGGCTCTATTTGTACTCAAACAGCTGAATGGAACCATATGCGATCGATTTACATTTCATTCTAAAAGCCTCTGGCATTTAATTGACACAATAGTGGTGTATACACATGTACAAACATGATGTAATTTATGGGTTGCTCGATGAGAGTGTGAGCCTTTTAATAAAGAATCTTCTGCCGTTTCTCGATCTTGCTCATAGAAATTTCGTGACGCAACTATTAAACGTACCAGGCTGTACATAATGATATTTGCATATGACATACAGCTGAATGTCGTATTGAAGGAGGATCGATTGGTTTTTTTTTCTTTTTTTTTTGTGTGTGGAAGGGCGTACTCGATGCCCCTGAACAATACTGACGAAGGATATTACGAGACAGCATATGATCTGGCAATGATGATTTTACGATTGGTACATAAAATACTAATAAAACGAGAATAAGATGAATTGACTGAAAAAAAAAAGGATTCAGTTTGAAGTGCGAAAATTTGCTTGTGAATTTAAATGAGCACACAATAAAAAAAAACATATTAAATTATTAATTTACATTTAATAAATAATTATTCTTCATTGGTACAATTTTATATCTCGTATAATTTTCTTGCTCACCTAGAATCGTATCGATTATTAATTGGAGGCTGTACGTATAATTAAACAGGAATACCCACTCTGAATTTCGGTACTCAACAACCCCCCCACACTTTGTTCCCACATCTCTGCGACTCGTTCAACTATTTTATTATTTTGTTAAAAAAAAAATGTAATTTTTTTTTTTTATATTTCTTGGGACTAAGGAAAAGTTTTTTTTTCTTTTTTAAGGTTTTCGGAGCAGATGCTTCTGTAATTACAATAAATCGATTAGAAGTGAATACGCGATTTTACTCACGAGTGGGAATCCCCGGATAATTTTTCAAATATCTCCCACGATTGAAATGCATCGCGGACTATTTTTAAATACGATATATATATATGCGAGAATGATAAGTGTGGGAACGGAGAGACATTAGGTAACCGGCAAATAGAGAGGCGCACCTGAGAGATCCAAGTACTAAAACATTTGATTCTTTTTCAATATTGCAACTTCACGCCCAGTATCATGCTCACATGCGTTCAATCACTAATCCAGAGAGTTCCAAAATTAGTACGTGAATGTTTTTTTTGTAAAAATAAAATTCATGTCGAGGTTGAATAATTGATCCAGAGAGTTTCAAAATTATCAGTAAAATTATGACAGATGCATCTAAATCGAAAATAAAATTGTAATGAATAAAAAAGAAAAATTTCAAATCTGAAAAATCCTCTACAATTAAATTCCACACAAATTATGTAAAACTAAATTATTAAAAAAAACGTCGAGCTTGATAAGCTGATTTTAAATAATCGAATACAATACTAACAGGAAAATCACAAAATCAATCTATATATGACATGTCCGGTGCGAAAATATTAACCATGGAAAGACAGTGGGGTATTTCGCGTCCAAGTTAAAAAAAAAAATATGTAACTGCAAATTTAAAAATGTGATGCATTTAAATCGAAAATAAAATTGTAATGAATAAAAAAGAAAAATTTCAAATCTGAAAAATCTTCTACAATTAAATTCCACACAAATTATGTAAAACTAAATAATTAAAAAAAACGTCGAGCTTGATAAGCTGATTTTAAATAATCGAATACAATACTAACAGGAAAACCACAAAATTAATCTATGTATGACTTGTCCGGTCCGAAAATATTAACCATGGAAAGACACAGTGGGGTATTTCGCGTCCAAGTTAAAAAAAAAACATGTAACTCCTAATTTAAAAATATGAAGAGATTCTATAAGTTGCATTCATATAAACACCGAACGAACCCATTAATTATTTTACTGATGAAAAATAAAATTCAAGTCGAGGTTGAATAATTCATCCAGAGAGTTTCAAAATTATCAGTAAAATTATGACAGATGCATCTAAATCGAAAATAAAATTGTAATGAATAAAAAAGAAAAATTTCAAATCTGAAAAATCCTCTACAATTAAATTCCACACAAATTATGTAAAACTAAATTATTAAAAAAAACGTCGAGCTTGATAAGCTGATTTTAAATAATCGAATACAATACTAACAGGAAAATCACAAAATCAATCTATATATGACTTGTCCGGTCCGAAAATATTAACCATGGAAAGACATAGTGGGGTATTTCGCGTCCAAGTTAAAAAAAAAACATGTAATTTAAAAATGTGAAGAGATTCTATAAGATGCATTCATGTAAACTCCGAATGAACCCATTAATTATTTTACTGATGAATAATACGTGAATGTTTTTTTGTAAAAATGAAGTCCGAGTAATTTATATTTGATTCGACCAGAATTCTCGTACTACTTATATATATATATATATATATATATATATATATATATATATATATATATATATGTAAGTAGTACTCGAATTATATAAATATGTCCATGGAAAACTGGCTGAACTTCCCATGTCTCAAGCTAATTTAATTACCAGTCACTAACGTCAAGCGACGGTAAATTAAATAACGAGATATGTACTTTAATTGCTTACTCAAGCCTGTCGTGGTCTCTTAAAAAAAAAAGAAAAAAAAAGCCCCTTAAAAATGTGATAAATATGGTAAGACCTGAATTTTTTTTTTTCGCAATATCGCTAAATTTTCGCAGCTATAAAGCTTGTTCCGTCCAAGTACAAACCTCGACCACTCACTCGAGCAAACTATTATTGGCTCTATACAGTAGTGCCCCCCATATGCAATGGAGAGTTTTATTGCTAAATCAACATCTAACGTATGTATATATTTATATTTAGATAGATAGAGAGAGAGAGAGAGAGAGAGAGAGAGAGAGAGAGAGAGTCAGGCCGAATGCGTCAAGTACCGCGTATAGTAATTCAATAACGCAACGTATTTTTGAGACTTGAATTTCATGTTTGCCTCACGATCGGCAAACTAGAATGGGAAAGTGTCCGTCTCGAGGTTCATGTGGCCCGATATACAGTTCCGTGCATGCTTGTGTAGCCTATCAGAGTAATCGTGATTTCGTATAAAGCAGAAATCACAGTTGTCCGAAATTTTCGTGCACGGAAAAAAAAATCGAAAGTTTTTTTTTTTTTTTTTTTTTGCCAGCGTTGCTCAACCGACCAAGCAACGAGGAGAGTTGACTGGCACGTTGTGACCGACTTTACCTCGGTCTTGCACTATTTCGTCTTGTATATATTGTGTAGCGAACATAGCGAGAGCCGTTTTACCCGCGTATACGCGGGACATTCCAGGCTAAATTAACAGATCCGTGAACCTCGTATATTTTTATGTCCACTTTTCACTTCGGTGTCTCGTAAGGCGACGCTGAAAAAAAATATATATACTACACAATTATAAAAAAAAAAAAAAAATTCAAAAAAAAAATGCTTATCGTTATACCCGGAATATTGTCGAATAAACGATAATTCGACATTATCAATTTTGCCGAAATTTTCACGACCTTTTTTGGTACACATAAAAAAAATTGAAAGTTTCATCTATCATTAAATCGTTCCATCGCACATAGAAAGCACTCTTTGCGTTACGGAAAAAACTGAAGGTGAAAAAAAATTGACCTAATCATTTTACAGTTGAACTGTGAACCCATGTCGATACACTGAAAACATTTGTCACTCGATTATAATAATTTTCTCCGTAATTAAAGTCGAAATATTGATGAAAATTTATTTTTAAATGAATTTGTCATTTTCCATTTATAAGAAATTTCAAAAACACTGAAAAATAAGATTTGATTATTATACTTTTTGAATTGTTCAGGGAGTTGGTGGAAAAAAAAAATTTAAGAAACTGGTCGAATTGAGGCTGCCCTGTATGTTGGTTAATTCTGACTCAAGCTAATTCGATGACTATCTGATCTTCTGTCCTTTATTAAATATAATAATAAAATATTTATGTGACAAATGAGATTTATATATCATTCATTTGATTTTCATAACTCACCGGACGTCAGAGCGATGACGAGGATCAAATATTTCAGCGACATGACTTACTCCCCGTCAGGCGGATTTCATTGTACGCAGAAACATTTATTTCGAAATCTGAAACAATACGAAAAGAAAAAATAAATATATATATATATAAGAGTTTAGACATTCTTGGCGAGTCATCGGAGTTAACAACAAATGGAAGAATCTCTACAATTAAAGAATAAAAATGTTTAATATTTTCAATTTCCCTGTTGACTCATTCATTTTCGATAATAACGAAGCAAGAATAATATGCAAGAATAATATCTCTATAATTAAAGAATAAAAATGTTTAATATTTTCAACTTCCCTGTTGACTCATTCATTTTGGATAATAATAACGAAGAGTATGAGCGATTAACCATGATTTGAGAATATTGTATAGAGGAACGTCAAGTTTATGACAGTTGAAAAAAAAAAAAAAAAACACCAGAGTCAGAATTATTTCGAAATGGCCGACAACGATTGATCTGATAAATGGACAAGGTTTTTTTTTTGTTTATCAAAGGGAAGAGAACGCAGGAAGGGAAGACAATATAAAGTGTAGGAATTCTTGAACGAGCTGTCAAATCAAAACACTCGTCAATAAATAGCAATATGTGTGTGTGTGTGTGTGTGTGTTGTAAATAGGATGAATTAGACATATAAATAGCGATATAGAACTCACGAATATTCTTTGGGTTTGGTATAAAAAGACGAATGATTCAGGGTCATCAGAGGAATTGCGAAATGGCTGAAATACTTGATCTACAAATCAATGGGATCTCGTCCATTTGTCTTTATTATCTGACCTTCCTCTCGTAAGTGGTGAAAAAAAAAAAAAATGTACTTTGTGGCTTTTATGAGCATCGGATAGATGAAACTTTGCGCAATTTCAATGACATTCTCGAGTCTGGTTTATAATTCTTGCGAGAAAAATTCAATTCCAAGACAAGTCGTGGAAAATAATGAAAAAAAAAAAAATAGTTTCTCGCGTGACTTTCTGGCAATACATCGATTTTTATTGGAAGCCGGATTGACCGGATTTTTCCAAGATGTGATACTAAAAACAGTTTTACTTAGTTTTTGAAGGTTTTAGTAAAACAGACTTTTTGGTTTGACTTGAAAACAAAAATTTATCAAACTGTTAGCCTTCCGTTACTCACGTGGGGCACCACCCCGGGGTTCTTGTATTTTGTTATTGAAAAATATATAATTGAAGCTGGATTGACCGGATTTTTCCAAGATGTGATACTAAAAACAGTTTTACTTAGTTTTTGAAGGTTTTAGTAAAACAGACTTTTTGGTTTGACTTGAAAACAAAATTTATCAAACTGGTTAGCCTTCCGTTGATCACGTGGGGCACCACCCCGGGGTTCTTATTTTTGGCACTACGCATAGATATTTTTTTTTTCCTCGACAACTTCATTTTCAATCAATTAAAGGAACAATTATCAATTAAAGGAACAATTGAACTTCTCAGCTGGTTCATTTTTTTTTTAGTCATCTTATAATTTTTGTAGTTGATAATTTTCACCACAGTTGAAAAAATATTTGACCTCTACATATAGAGTAGCGGACAAAACTTTAAGACTGTATGTGTAGGGCAGAAACATCGTCATTTTCTATGTATGTCAGAACAATGGAATGAAAGGATGTGGCTGTCTTGTAGAGGTGACCCTTCGACCTAGACTGCGTAACTTCGTAGAAAACGTCGAGAATCGTTTCATTCCATCATTCTGATACGGAGAATGCCGAAATTTCTGCTGTAAGCATACTATACGGTCTTAGGGCGAGTTGTTCCACCTCTAGGTAAAGTTTATCTGCCAGATACCTCGTACATTTTATATGCCGTAACTCGCAGGTAATTTTACCTAAGAGTAAGGAACAACCGGCCCTTAAAGTTTTCTCCGTTACTGTAAATTAAATCGATACTGAAAGATATTTTGGAAAATTATCGATTTGAAAAATAAAAAAAGGTTCGTTTATCCATAAGGCGTGTATCTCGGGCGTGTACTCGTCAAGCTTATTCTTTCGTTACTGATGTCATGCTGTCATGTAACTTTTGACGGGGAAGGCTGCGCAGGATTATTGCATAACCCGCCAACGGTATACGCGGTAATCGTTTAGTGGAAAACAATAGTAAGTGCGATGCTCTTTCTAGGTAGTAGATATATATATACACTTTGCACGTAACTCCAGTCGAGTGTCTCGAGAATTTCGTGGCTAGATTTAGTGGTGCGTCAGGCATGCCTGGAATTCGTAATTTTTTCATCACAGAAACTAAGCACACCTATGAGCACACAACTAGAATACCAAATAATTGAAATTGTCATTTTAGAATATTAATTGTAATCTATTGTCAGATAACGGAAACGATTATTATTCCATTAAATATCATTTGCTGTAACTATTAATTCACAAATATAATCCATTCGGAACAATTATACATAATCGATATTAATAATTTCAATAGTAAAATGAACGATACCTATTTCTGTACTACGCGAAAAATATGGAGAAAATACTCAATTATAAGTATACGCATAATTTTTCATCACAGAAACTAAGCACACCTATGAGCACACAACTAGAATACCAAATAATTGAAATTGTCATTTTAGAATATTAATTGTAATCTATTGTCAGATAACGGAAATGATTATTATTCCATTAAATATCATTTGCTGTAACTATTAATTCACAAATATAATCCATTCGGAACAATTATACATAATCGATAAATAATTTCAATAGTAAAACGAACGATGCCTGTACTACGCAAAAAATACAAAAAATACTCAATTATAAGTATACGCATAATTTCTCAAAACCCGGAACAATTATACATAATCGATTAATAATTTCAATAGTAAAATGAACGATACCTATTTCTGTACTACGCGAAAAATATGGAGAAAATACTCAATTATAAGTATACGCATAATTTTTCATCACAGAAACTAAGCACACCTATGAGTACACAACTAGAATACCAAATAATTGAAATTATCATTTTAGAATATTAATTGTAATCTATTGTCAGATAACGGAAACGATTATTATTCCATTAAAAATCATTTGCTATGACTATTAATTCGCAAATATAATCCATTCGGAACAATTATACATAATCGATATTAATAATTTCAATTTCAAAAATGTGGTGAAAATACTCAATTATAAGTATACGCATAATTTCTCAAAACCCGGAACAATTCTCTTCGACATTAATACGATATCTCAGTTTTCGTCAATCTTTTATTATTATTATTATTATTATATAACAATAATATGTATGTTAACGAGAGATAAATTAAACAGAGAAGCTAAGAGGGACAATAAATTGCGTTATAATTACGACCTTGCATGTCAGACATGTATAAAGAGAGAATAATCGAGACTTCTTTGCCAGGTCCTATTATACTAATATTATAATAGAAAAAATCTCATATGTACTATTTGCATCAAGCACGTAGACCTTGAAAAACCGTGGGAGTCTCATCGATGCGTGCCTCGATTCGTTTGGTTATTTGTATGATTTTTAAAAAATCATTACCGCTCATTCATCGTACATTATACATCATGTGTATATTGTTATTATTATTATTATTATTATTATTATCATTATTATTGTGATAATGATGCGAGCAGGCTCATAAATTTAATAACGCATAACATTTTCATTATTAACTGCGTGAGAAATTATACTTCGGCTCCATACAAATATAATAATAGAAAGAATAAGAAGAATATCAATCATTGGATAACAGAACGAGCTGTACAACTCTCTCAGAAAAAAACTCTTTTTTCCGCAATTAACGCTCGAATGAGAGGATATACATCGTATCTTTGACGATGAATCCTCGATAAAAACTGCATATTTTTTTTCTACTTTTAATGCGTGACAGATAGATGTATGCGTGGCGATAAATTGTGATAGCTGATTGAAAACTCGTCTAACGGAGCTATTTTCTTACGTGGATGTCACGGTGATTCTTTGGAATATATAAATACACGATTACGCATATATATATATATATATATATATATATATATATATATATATACTAACAGTGAATTGAGCAGAAGTCGTATAGTAATTATCGAGGAAAAATTTCGATTTTCTATGAAAAAATAAGATTAAAAAAAAAAGTCTAAAATTAGTAAAAAATATTTGTCCAGAAGGATGAAAAGTTACCCTAAGAAACACGCAGGGGCTTCTGCGTTAATATAAATTGCCGTTGAAAAAAATTGCCAAGACAAATATAATCGAGAATTTCGTACTTTTTGAACCCAAACTAATGCAGGTCATCCTCAATTGACCCGATGAATTATAACATCGATAATTATTAGTAAATCCAATATCGCCAATATTATTCAATATAAATTATCGTTGAAAAAAATTGCCAAGACAAATATAATCGAGAATTTCGTACTTTTTGAACCCAAACGAATGCAGGTCATCCTCAATTGACCCAATGAATTATAACATCGATAATTATTAGTAAATCCAATATCGCCAATATTATTCAATATAAATTATCGTTGAAAAAAATTGCCAAGACAAATATAATCGAGAATTTCGTACTTTTTGAACCCAAACGAATGCAGGTCATCCTCAATTGACCCAATGAATTATAACATCGATAATTATTAGTAAATCCAATATCGCCAATATTATTCAATATAAATTATCGTTGAAAAAATTGCCAAGACAAATATACTCGAGAATTTCGTACTTTTTGAACCCAAACGAATGCAGGTCATCCTCAATTGACCCGATGAATTATAACAACGATAATTATTAGTAAATCCAATATCGCCAATATTATTCAATATAAATTATCGTTGAAAAAAATTGCCAAGACAAATATAATCGAGAATTTCGTACTTTTTGAACCCAAACGAATGCAGGTCATCCTCAATTGACCCAATGAATTATAACAACGATAATTATTAGTAAATCCAATATCGCCAATATTATTCAATATAAATTATCGTTGAAAAAAATTGCCAAGACAAATATAATCGAGAATTTCGTACTTTTTGAACCCAAACGAATGCAGGTCATCCTCAATTGACCCAATGAATTATAACAACGATAATTATTAGTAAATTCAATATCGCCAATATTATTCAATATAAATTATCGTTGAAAAAATTGCCAAGACAAATATACTCGAGAATTTCGTACTTTTTGAACCCAAACGAATGCAGGTCATCCTCAATTGACCCAATGAATTATAACAACGATAATTATTAGTAAATCCAATATCGCCAATATTATTCAATATAAATTATCGTTGAAAAAAATTGCCAAGACAAATATAATCGAGAATTTCGTACTTTTTGAACCCAAACGAATGCAGGTCATCCTCAATTGACCCAATGAATTATAACATCGATAATTATTAGTAAATCCAATATCGCCAATATTATTCAATATAAATTATCGTTGAAAAAAATTGCCAAGACAAATATAATCGAGAATTTCGTACTTTTTGAACCCAAACGAATGCAGGTCATCCTCAATTGACCCAATGAATTATAACATCGATAATTATTAGTAAATCCAATATCGCCAATATTATTCAATATAAATTATCGTTGAAAAAATTGCCAAGACAAATATACTCGAGAATTTCGTACTTTTTGAACCCAAACGAATGCAGGTCATCCTCAATTGACCCGATGAATTATAACAACGATAATTATTAGTAAATCCAATATCGCCAATATTATTCAATATAAATTATCGTTGAAAAAAATTGCCAAGACAAATATAATCGAGAATTTCGTACTTTTTGAACCCAAACGAATGCAGGTCATCCTCAATTGACCCAATGAATTATAACAACGATAATTATTAGTAAATCCAATATCGCCAATATTATTCAATATAAATTATCGTTGAAAAAATTGCCAAGACAAATATACTCGAGAATTTCGTACTTTTTGAACCCAAACGAATGCAGGTCATCCTCAATTGACCCAATGAATTATAACAACGATAATTATTAGTAAATCCAATATCGCCAATATTATTCAATATAAATTATCGTTGAAAAAAATTGCCAAGACAAATATAATCGAGAATTTCGTACTTTTTGAACCCAAACGAATGCAGGTCATCCTCAATTGACCCAATGAATTATAACATCGATAATTATTAGTAAATCCAATATCGCCAATATTATTCAATATAAATTATCGTTGAAAAAAATTGCCAAGACAAATATAATCGAGAATTTCGTACTTTTTGAACCCAAACGAATGCAGGTCATCCTCAATTGACCCAATGAATTATAACATCGATAATTATTAGTAAATCCAATATCGCCAATATTATTCAATATAAATTATCGTTGAAAAAAATTGCCAAGACAAATATAATCGAGAATTTCGTACTTTTTGAACCCAAACGAATGCAGGTCATCCTCAATTGACCCAATGAATTATAACAACGATAATTATTAGTAAATCCAATATCGCCAATATTATTCAATATAAATTATCGTTGAAAAAAATTGCCAAGACAAATATAATCGAGAATTTCGTACTTTTTGAACCCAAACGAATGCAGGTCATCCTCAATTGACCCAATGAATTATAACAACGATAATTATTAGTAAATCCAATATCGCCAATATTATTCAATATAAATTATCGTTGAAAAAAATTGCCAAGACAAATATAATCGAGAATTTCGTACTTTTTGAACCCAAACGAATGCAGGTCATCCTCAATTGACCCAATGAATTATAACATCGATAATTATTAGTAAATCCAATATCGCCAATATTATTCAATATAAATTATCGTTGAAAAAATTGCCAAGACAAATATACTCGAGAATTTCGTACTTTTTGAACCCAAACGAATGCAGGTCATCCTCAATTGACCCAATGAATTATAACAACGATAATTATTAGTAAATCCAATATCGCCAATATTATTCAATATAAATTATCGTTGAAAAAAATTGCCAAGACAAATATAATCGAGAATTTCGTACTTTTTGAACCCAAACGAATGCAGGTCATCCTCAATTGACCCAATGAATTATAACATCGATAATTATTAGTAAATCCAATATCGCCAATATTATTCAATATAAATTGCCGTTGAAAAAAATTGCCAAGACAAATATAATCGAGAATTTCGTACTTTTTGAACCCAAACGAATGCAGGTCATCCTCAATTGACCCAATGAATTATAACATCGATAATTATTAGTAAATCCAATATCGCCAATATTATTCAATATAAATTATCGTTGAAAAAAATTGCCAAGACAAATATAATCGAGAATTTTGTACATTTTGAACCCAAACGAATGCAGGTCATCCACAATTGACCCAATGTATCTTAACAACGATAATTATTAATAAATCGAGGCTCGCAAAGCGTTTCAATGATTTCGCGAATTTGCGCGGACATGCGTGATAGGATTTTTTCTTTCTTTTTTTTTTTCCCCAATTCTCGTTATACTTTTTCACATAAAAAAGTATGAGTGAGCCTTGTGCGTTGTTCGTAACGTTACGTTTTGGTCTCGTTACACACAATCCGGGGAGATTGGGGAATTTTACAAAGAAATTTGTCGAGTTTTCACGCAGGAGCGAAAAATAGGAGCGAGGCGGAGAGATAAATATGCGGTGGTAGTCCGAAGCTCACGCGTAAGTATACAAGAGCCGAGCAGCCTTTCACTCTGTATTGCTCCGACGGTTGTTCTCTCTCACGATATTGCAACAGCAACAAACTGGCTGGTTCGCCCGCGCATGCACAGAGCTCGTAATCCGTTTTCTAATAATAATCCTATACACCACCATCATACCATAATAATGCCAACTATATGTATGACAACATATATATATATAGTACGAACTATCAGAGTATATATATATATATATATATATATACTCTGATAGTTCGTACAATATAATTGCGCAGCTTTTAGAAACAGTTGCGAGTGTGTAATTATATATATATATATATATATATATATATATATATATATATTTCCTTACGCCATGTTATACCGTCCTTTGCCTAAATTAAAACATTCACAATGATTTTCCTATCCCTTTCGTATCAATACGCGTGATATTCAATTTCAATTATCATGCAAGCAAAAAGATTCAAATTTCATCGAAATTTCATTCAAATTAATGGAATTCTTAATGTCACATTTATTTTGTTTTATTGGCAATTTAAATTATTTAAATTTAAATTATTCGCAACACAAGCCGACAATGAGCGATAAAGAAAAATCTTATTTATGAAAATTTGCTTAAAAATCAAGCTGAGACTGAGGAAATTATTATTATCAAGTTTATAATATTTCTGTATATGATAATTATGCAAAATTTATAACAATGAGAAAAAAGATTATTTGTTCGTCTCCAGGTCAATGTTGAGTGAAAAATGTCAAATTTCATCGAAATTTCATTCAAATTAATGGAATTCTTAATGTCACATTTATTTTGTTTTATTGGCAATTTAAATTATTTAAATTTAAATTATTTGCAACACAAGCCGACAATGAGCGATAAAGAAAAATGTTATTTATGAAAATTTGCTTAAAAATCAAGCTGAGACTGAGGAAATTATTATTATCAAGTTTATAATATTTCTGTATATGATAATTATGGAAAATTTATAACAATGAGAAAAAAGATTATTTGTTCTTCTCCAGGTCAATGTTTAGTAAAAAATGTCAAATTTCATCGAAATTTCATTCAATTTAATGGAATTCTTAATGTCACATTCATTTTATTTTATTGGCAATTTAAATTATTTAAATTTAAATTATTTGCAACACAAGCCGACAATGAGCGATAAAGAAAAATCTTATTTATAAAAATTTGCTTAAAAATCAAGCTGAGACTGAGGAAATTGTTATTATAAAGTGTAAAAAAAAAGTTTATTTATTCTTCTCCAGGTCAATGTCTAGTGAAGAATGTCAAATTTCATCAATCTCTGATCTCATAAATTTCAATTGTATTCGAATGAAAATTTCTCAACTCCAATGATGATCTGGACTATTTTGGATACGGATAAATTATTCATGAAATATATTTAGTGAAAGATCGACCTTTCATTGCCATTTTACGTCAAGGCCTAATGCGGTATTGAGTTCTATCGTTAGACAAAGATATGGCTGACAAAGAGAGAGGGAGGGAGGGGGAGAGAGAGAGAGAGAGAGAGAGAGGCGGGAGTGTCCGTATTTTATCATAAGGACAAAGCACGTCGACCTCGATATTTACTAGATTAATATCTTTTTTTTTACCGCCTCGACTTCGAACGGTACTCGTAATGAATGAACGAGAAATCGTCGTAATTCATGTATATATATACATATATATTTATATTTATATGTATATATATATATATATATATATATATATTATATTTATATATTAATATATATATATTATATATTATATATATATATATGTATATATACGTATTTATTTAAAAGCTACACTGCAATTTATGCTGGACATAATATGTCGATGCAATAAGACAGTCACAAGCTATTTACCTTTCTTTCCCGTTTGGATTTCCTGCTGCACACGTGCAGGACACTCAGAGTAGTAAATGCCAATGTGGCAAATGCTCCTTGGAGTGGGGAAAAAAAAGAAAGAAAAAAAAAAATTGGCGGGCTTATGTACATGCCCCGAGGCTGCTGCTTTACTTTATAGTGGAAACGATTCACGACCCCGGGCACTCCGAGGAGCCTTTTACGCGAGAATTCTGAAAAACTATCCGAACCAACATAAACGATATCAGAGGAGTCGTGAATAATCGAGTAAAGCTAAAAGCATTTTGCTCCAGATAGTCAGTTTGAAAGACTTTGTAGTAAATATTTATGCCAAATTATTTGACATGGAAAATAATGTTCATGTAATTCCATCATTAATCATTCCGGCATTTGTTAAATTAATTAAATTAATTAAATGAATAATTATATATATATATATATATATATAGAATAATTTATTTGTCGATTATTAATTTTTTTATTACCACAAATCGATGGAGTAAATTAACTTCTCTTTGGTCTGACATTTCGTTCATTAATTAATTGAACATTCAATTATTTAGTTGTTTATCATGATACAGCTCGTGGGCTAATTAAAATTATAACCGTTATTAATTTTAGACGTTTATACGTAAATATTGAATAATTTATTTGATTTGGAGATTAGGTGATTATTTTATTAATTGAATATTTTATTGAACGTTCAATTGTATCTCTCATTGGTCATTTGTGTTGAATATTAGAGGAGTCGTGAATAATCGAGTAAAACTAAAAGCATTTTGCTCCAGATAGTCAGTTTGAAAGACTTTGTAGTAAATATTTATGCCAAATTATTTGACATGGAAAATAATGTTCATGTAATTCCATCATTAATCATTCCGGCATTTGTTAAATTAATTAAATTAATTAAATGAATAATTATATATATATATATATAGAATAATTTATTTCTCGATTACTAATTTTTTTATTACCACAAATCGATGGAGTAAATTAACTTCTCTTTGGTCTGATATTTCGTTCATTAATTAATTGAACATTCAATTAATTAGCTCGTGGGCTAATTAAAATTATAACCGTTATTTATTTTAGACGTTTATACGTAAATATTGAATAATTTATTTGATTTGGAGATTAGGTGATTATTTCATTAATTGAATATTTTATTGAACGTTCAATTGTATCTCTCATTGGTCATTTGTGTTGAATATTAGAGGAGTCGTGAATAATCGAGAAAAGCTAAAAGCATTTTGCTCCAGATAGTCAGTTTGAAAGACTTTGTAGTAAATATTTATGCCAAATTATTTGACATGGAAAATAATGTTCATGTAATTCCATCATTAATCATTCTGGCATTTGTTAAATTAATTAAATTAATTAAATGAATAATTATTAATTTTTTTATTACCACAAATCGATGGGGTAAATTAACTTCTCTTTGGTCTGATATTTCGTTCATTAATTAATTGAACATTCAATTATTTAGTTGTTTGATTCGTAAGTTTAATTTTGGTCAATTCAATGATTGATTTTTTTTTTTTCACACCGGCAACCGGAAGCTAAACTCTATAATTTCCTATAATCGTGATACAGCTCGTGGGCTAATTAAAATTATAATCGTTATTTATTTTAGACTTTTATACGTAAATATTGGATAATTTATTGGATTTGGAGACTGCGTGATTATTTCATTAATTGAATATTTTATTGAACGTTCAATTATATCTCTCATTGGTTAGTTCAACAAAGGTGACTGTTGGTTAAATAGAACCAATCATTGATTGATCAATCATAAATTTCTTAATCACCATGTTACTCGTAGCGAGCATTTTATTCTCTCTCGATAATTTAAATCACGATTCTTATAATTAAAAAAAAAAAAATCCTCGTCAGTATTATGTAAACTTTCTGATAAGACTTCTTCTATTCACATATATGATTATTTGATGGAATAATTATTTCGTTCATCACTGAAAAATTTGTTTAATTAATTGCATAATTAGTTATATATGTCGATTTCACGATTTATTTTCATTATTATTGTTATAGTTGAGACGTTAAAATTCTCCTACAAAAATCGATCTAAAATATAAGGAAATGAAAAAAAAAATAATAATAATAAAATGAACATTTGATCTCAGCACTGTGCTGAGATATCGAATTTATTCGATTTCGCTACCAAGACGCGTTAGAAAATGTGAAATCGTCGAGTCAATTCTCCCTTTCATGCTGTAATTGCAGCACTACGTATATGGATGTGTAAGATACATATATATATATATATATATGTATATATATATATATATATATATATATATATATATATATATATAAATATTTATATATATATACATACATATATATACACACATATATACACATACATATATATATATATGTATATATATATATATATATATATATATATATATGAGCGATTTACGTATAGCAAAATCTTTGAGAGGAATCGCGCAGCCTGATCGTGCACGAGACAGCAGGAGAGCCTCTTATCTCCTTGCTGACCGCGTGTTCCACTTTACTTGTGGCAAGAAAAATATATGCGAGCCATCAGGCCTCCTCATCGAAGCTTTCATATATCGAGAGACTCGTCTCTCGGTCAATTCATCTTAGCGAACACACTTGACACTTTTCGTCTCAACGAATCAAACGAATCGCACAAATATATATATATATATGTGTGTGTGTATGTTTATATGTATATATAAAATATATATATAAATATATATATATATATATTCTAATATATACATGCTTTTACTATATATTTTAGCAATGTTACAGTAAAAGTATATCTATATTAAAATCATTCCCTCGTACTTTCTCTAAAAGTTGGTTAACTTCGAGTCCAACGAAAATAAACGAAACGTTTTATGTCGCGGATGACGAATCTCAAAAATGATTGAAAGTTATATGTACGTGACACTGTCACGTTGCTTAGTAACAATAATAATAATAATAATAATGAATATTTCTTTAAAAATAATTTGTTTCGCTTTCACCTTCCTATAATAGCGACCAATAATGATTAATATCATTAATGTTATTATTATTATTATTATTATTATTATTGTTAATAATTATATTAATATCAATGATTAATTTATGATTTTTTTTATGACGATTCATTGTTACCCGATCATAAATTTCTTTTAAATTAATTCTAAATTCTTAAAAAAAGGCAATAAATGTTGGCTATAGTGGAGATTTTACTATAATAATTATGTAGAGAATTTAATTCTCGAGTGTGAAATAAAATTTCGTACACACGACGACAACGGCGACGATATGCAAATGTCGAGATCACTCAAGTGCGAAGGAATTGAGAGTTTCTCTACCTGTATGTCTCGGTCATTGGCCCAACGGGCTACTCGACCCCATATGTTTCATGATCAACTACCAAGATCACGGCCATCCTCCTCGGCTGGCACCGTTGACCAAGGGGCCCGGAGATCGCCGAATAGCCCAATCAAAAATATACATACGCCTCGGGGCTTTAATATTATTTTTTTACTATCGTTCTCTCATCAAATTTTTTAACGACTTGGCAGAAATGTAATTTTTTTTCATTACCACTGCCAGTGAAAAAAAATATATACATATATATATATATGAACCCTTGAAAAATATTCTTGGCCGAATTAAAAAATTTTGTTATTTTTTTACTATCGTCCTCTCATCAAATTTTTTAACGACTTGGCAGAAATGTAATTTTTTTTCATTACCACTGCCAGTGAAAAAAAAATATATATATGTATATGAACCCTTGAAAAATATTCTTGGCCGAAAATTAAGATTGACCAAAATATTATAATTATAAAAAATCATCAGACGGAATTATAGTACAAAATTCAAAAATCTTATTATTTTTTTACTATCGTCCTCTCATCAAATTTTTTAACGACTTGGCAGAAATGTTTTTTCATTACCACTGCCAGTGAAAAAAAATATATATATATATATGAACCCTTGAAAAATATTCTTGGCCGAAAATTAAGATTGACCAAAATATTATAATTTAAAAAAATCATCAGACAGAATTATAGTACAAAATTCAAAAATCTTATTATTTTTTTACTATCGTCCTCTCATCAAATTTTTTAACGACTTGGCAGAAATGTTTTTTCATTACCACTGCCAGTGAAAAAATATATATATATATATATATATGAACCCTTGAAAAATATTCTTGGCCGAAAATTAAGATTGACCAAAATATTATAATTATAAAAAATCATCAGACGGAATTATAGTACAAAATTCAAAAATCTTATCAATGAAATTTTCATCTGTTAGTTATTTCACTTTCGATCCCTATATGAAGCATTCTTCACCGTTCTGGTCCCTCGGGAAAAATAAAATTCGGGAAAAATATCCATAAAATCTACTTTCATTTTTCTCAAAATGTTTAACGGATGGAAAACTACATCACTATTTTATCTTTGCGAACAATAAACGCTGCTTTTCTTCAATGTATAAAATTAAATATTTTGAACGTAATTAAAGTTTTATGCTACTTTCTGGCATTTTTTAATTAAATCTACACATATGGCCGAAAATTCAGTAACTTCGACAGCAAAATTTAAAGGGTCTTGAAGAAAAAAAAAAGATATATACATTTTTAAATTGTAAATATAATTTTTTCAAATTGTTATTACACAATTTCTCGTATTTTCGATAATATTTTATAATCAAATTTAATTTCATCAAGATGATAAAATTAATTTTTCGTCAAATCTCAAATAAAATTAATTATTTTTTCAATATTCACATACCATGAGAAACGTCTCGCGCTCGAAATACGTTGAGAGTTTCGAAGAAAGTTCATTCCCATGCGCAGACACGCGAGCGATCCGCTGATTTTGAGGTTAAACATCGTGGCAATTTTTTTCGCCTCAGTAGAATTTATTCCAAGAGTGAAGAAAATTTATTAAGCAAAAAGATTGTTTTACCTTTGAATCTAAATAACATAATAAATAACGAAAAATAAATTAATTGCAAATAATTTTTCGTAATTATAAATATTTATCATCATCCTTTGTTCTTATATATTTATGAGGATCGATTATTTTTTCAATGTGAAGAAAATCCTGTTGGAGGGATAAATGTTTGTCCTCAACAATTTTTGTGCCTTCCACAAATACGTGCTCGTACGAATGTATACATATGCGTGTGTGTATATATATATATATATAGCTAATGGTGAGTTTTGCGTTTTATCACCGATCACGAAATTTTCTGTTGACTGCATTCGACCCAAGGTCGTCTATATATTGTCGCGATATGTTTACAATTCTTGAGGTAGACGAGGTCGCCCAAAGCCGGTTTGCAATTCCGAGATGCAAACGATCGTTCGCTACGGAATTCCAAATAACGACGCAGTGAGTCTTGTCACCGCAACATGTATAAACGCAAATGAATAAGGGAGAGGCAATGATCCTTGTTCAAGCAGGATCAAAGTCCCCTTGGCTTGACCTCTCGTTATCGGATAGGTCACAATTATTTTACAAAAATAAACAAATGACAGCAAAATGACAGATGACAATCGTGTTATTTTTTCTTAATTAGGCAATTATTCTAAAAGTACCCTCGATTCTGTGACACTATTTCTACTCGCAAAAAAAATAACGTGTATATATATATATATACGCAAACTAATAAAAACAAATTTTACATGCAAAAGAGGAAATCCAATTTTCAAAGCATACAAAAGTGGAACTATTTTTTCTTTTTCAATTAAAAAATTTAATCATTCAATTAATTTGATATTTTTCAATGTTATTTCATTGTCGTGTTTATCTTAATTAGGCAATTATTTTAAAAGTACCCTCGATTCCGTGACACTATTTCTACTTACATAAAAAAGAAAGTATATATATATATATATATATATATATATATATATACGCAAACTAATAAAAACAAATGGGCAGATTTTTTTCATCTCTCAGATCTGCCTGATGAGTGTCCCAAATGAAAAATGACAAATTTAGTGCGAGAAGTTAAAAAACGAATTATGAGAAAAAGACCGGAAATCGTTTTGTATTTACCGCAGAGAGACCTCAGAGAGCTCATTTGGTCGTCTCCGTATAACCTGCGAGAGTTTATTATCCATTTCGTGCCGAGCTAGCCATCCCTCTACTATTATTCACCGAATAAATAAGCTGATATGCTGGGAAAATCGAGAATTATGAAACTCGTATTTTGTTGCGCAAACGAGGTGCAAAGGTATGGAATAATATGATGATGCATTTATACGTGTCCACGGAAAAAATTAAGATCGGTAATTGTATAGTTATTATTAGTTATTACTGCAATAGAGTCAAATAAATGTATTTTCATCAAATCATAGCGACAATTGCACAAAGTAACATATTCTTTGACTTTTTAAAGATCATTTGACAGTACATCAGTATGAATAAAATGATGGTATTATATGAATAAAAATATGATGAAAAAAATAAATTATTGTATTTCAGATGAAACACAATAATTTATTTCAACATGTCTTTGATGCAACAAACATATTTTTAAAGAAATGTTATTATACATCCGGAATAATATTCGACGAGATATCAATTCTTCAAGGGCAAAAATAAAACTGACCCATGTTCAAAATGTGCTTAAAATACATTACGATATATATATATATATATATATATAAACTAGTGGAGAGTTGGAAGCTCACGAAAGAAAAACTTGACGAGTTTTGAAAGAAAGATATTACAGCGTGAGCTGGTCTTCCTCAAGAAGAGCACGTGTTCCGGTGCAATACCAGGAATCGTGCTAATTACACGTGAGATGTGTGCGACATGAAAATTGGACAGGGAGTGCCGGGAGCGTCGATCGTCAATCGCCGGGTGCGGTTCGTACGCGACTGCGCACGACGCGACTACGCGGCGGCTCGTGTCGGTGAAGAGTGGGGATGCTCGCACATTCGGCTCTTGTGACGTAGCGACCCGACTTTTCACGACTGGGGCAAGGCTCGTTACTATATATATATATTTTTTTAAATTTATTTATTTATCCACACATGTGTGTATATATATATATAGGAGCCGGGACCGGAGTGTAATGACATTCTGACGATGACTTATTATGTGTTCTATGCAATAGAAATAAAGAGAGTTTTCCTACCCTACGATCTTTAAATTGCTATATATCATTGATCAGCCAGATCGCCAGATATGCTTGAATTTTATCGTTGAAAAAAAAACAAAATTCAAACTATTCAAAATTACATCAAATGAAGTCGCCTTAGGCCTACAATGATTAATTTTTCCCATTTCATTAAGCAGCCATATTTGCTGCTGTGGTAAATTATTTTTTAATTTCTCCATATCATCTTAGCGGACAATTTATTTCCTCCATCTGTTGTAATCCACTTTTTCTTTTCCTTTTAAGGAATCTGTACAAATTTAATTCCTCCATTTGTAAAACTGATGTATGATATTTCATGAGCTCTTCCATTAGGACACGTCCGGTTGCGTTTACTTCGTAAAATACAATACGATGATACATAAAATAATATATTATATGGCTTTTACATGAGAATTCAACTATAATGGACAACAATTTAAGAGTTTTTGTCCGTACAGTGTCTGCAATTCTCTTGGCAATTAAATTTACTTCCCACTTTGCCATAAGAACAGCTTCCTATATATAGATATATATAGATATACATACAATGTGTACAGTATTATGCCTCGAGGGCTTCCGAGTCCCCTCAAGAATTCACTTTCCTCGTCGGTAAACGATAATACACGTGGAAAGTCTTTAACACTCGTATACATCCATGTATATACATATTAATATGTATTAATTGACTTATTCGGTGAATTGAGGCCACTAGTCGTGTATGAGAGCCGAGAAGAGACTCGGAAGGCAAAATTCTTTCCACGAGAGAACAAGACCCGTAACGGGTTTTACTGGATAAGATACACCGTTGACTTACACTATTCAGTGAAAGCGATCATTCGATGCTGAATGAGACGCGACCTCCTCCAGCTTTGATTATACGAGAAAACTCGTCGTAATTTTTTTTCTAATTTTCTCTCGTTCATTATTTTTTTACAAATTGCATGAAAAATATTTTTAATAACAAAATGGCGCACAAATACGAATTCTAAATGACGAATTCTAAGAGCAATGAAATTTTTTTAAAAATTCGCAACCTTCAATAATCACGCGAACTGGAAATTAACTGGAAACCGAATCCTTGATAGGTAAATATGAAAATCATTGAAAAAGTCACGTGTTTCGCAAAGAAAAAAGGGTGCAGCGCTAGGAAATGTGTTGGTTGCATTTGACCCGTCCACTTATTTTCCTGCAACTTTAATCTTGACTGTCACGTGCTTGCGTTTTTTTTTTCTTAAATGAAAAAAAATAAAAAAACCGCCGAAGCCAGACGCTAATTATATACCCGCTGCGTATATAATTTTCTATTAGGGGTCTCACAATGATAATAATCAAAGTTGGAAAATAATTATAGTCAAAGTATTTTCTTTCTAACTGGTCATTTGTCAATTTTGAACATTGACAAATTTCCCAAGACGATAAAATATCGCGATCTAACGAATATTAAGGATATTTATGGAGTTTTCCCCTCCACACTGACAAGAACCGTGACCCTCACATTTTGTTACTTTTTTTCATTGAATTATGTTCTGGAGTAAAAGAAAAAAAGTAACAAAATCTGCAAAGGCATTTTTATGGTAAAAAAAATGAGGCTGTACTCGAAGCTTCGTTGATAATAATCAAAATGAAGTATCGAAGGATAAAAAAAATCGTGTCGAGTTTTTTTTTGTGCTGTTCTACAAAATACTATAAAAGATTTGAAAAATTGAATTTTTCCTCGTGTCAGCCATATACGTATATGTGTCTGTTAATCCTCACATTTTGTTACTTTTTTTCATCGAATTATGTTCTGGAGTAAAAGAAAAAAATTAACAAAATCTGCAAAGGCATTTTTATGGTAAAAAAAATGAGGCTGTACTCGAAGCTTTGTTGATAATAATCAAAATGAAGTATCGAAAGATAAAAAAAATCGTGTCGAGTTTTTTTTTTGTGCTGTTGTACAGAAAATACTAAAAGATTTGAAAAATTGATTTTTTCCTCATGTGAGTCATACACGTTTATGTGTCTGTTAAAATATGTATCGATCGGTGTCCATTATTATTATTATTATGATAATAATGAAGCAAGAGGGTAATGTTCGTTAAATCGGGCACAGGCGATTGTAAATCATGAGCGGTTGAGCCTCACAGTGGATTCGAGGCGAGATAGTCCGCGTGCCCGAGAGTCCTTGATACGTAGCCGAAGGGAAATGTATATAATGTATCCTACTGCAGACACCACTCGATAGTTATTTACCGCTGATATACACGGTATGACCGCACAACGGAATTGTGCTGCAGCACGTGACAATTGCTTCCAAAGTGTGAATATTATATATATATATATACACATATACATATACATATATGTATATAGGTATATATGTATATAAGTATATATGTATATATGTATATATGCATATATGTATATATGTATATATGTATATATGTATATATGTATATATGTATATATGTATATATGTATATATGTATATATGTATATATGTATATATGTATACATATACATATATATATACATATATATATCGCCTTACACATACACATATTGAAAATGAGCACCAAGAGTATAGGCAAGGAATGTCGACAAAATTTAGCAATAATGGCCGTTCGGCAAGACGCTCAACAGAGAAACACGAGAGACATCGGAACGAGCGTGCAAGTAGTACCAACGAAGATTGAGATCTACAATCTTCGTTGGTAGCACCCAGTCCCTACTTCAGGGTCTGACCGAGCGACACACGTGCCTTGGTCATATTCCAAGTATAATCGGAATGGCGAATCTCCAGTTACTTTTAAAATTAATATCATAATTCCACCAACATTCGCATTTGTCTCATTGATTTTTCCATATAAATTATTTTCATCCGAAGTTCTTCCAATTTGTTATTGTCAAGATGAAAAAATAACAATTTTTACAATTCGTAAAAGTTTCCTAAGAATTAAAGTAGTGAAAAAAATTTATTCCTTTGGCCTAAAAATCATTTCTATTCACAAGTTACGAAAAACATATGAAAGAGTTAAAATTTATTTCACGTTTCCTTCGCAGTAATGCTTTGTGAAAAAAAAAAAAGGCGTACCACGCAAAATTAGTTGTACAGAATACCAGAAAGGTACGCTTGCATTGCCTGTGCGTATTCCCTATACGCGTCATGTATGCATATATATATATATATATACATATATATGTATATACATATACATATACATATATATGTATATACATATACATACACACACACACACATATATATATATATATATATATATATATATATATACATATATATATATATATATACATATATCGTATCGTTGTTATATATATATATATATATATAACGACGATACGTGCGCAGTTTTACTTTCACTCGGAATTCGTTATCTACCAGACGTAACATTGAGAAGTAACGACTTTTCACACACGGAAGCGTGACTTTCGACTCATCGAGAACTCGCTTGTTTCTCAAGACGATACATTTTTTTCCCTCTTCGTTTTATTCCGCTTCTTCTTTTTCTTCATCATTGCTTCATTATTTTCACCGACGTACAATAGAAAACTGACCTCGTTTACTCGTCCGAGATATTTATGGTTTTCGTAACTGCACATTAATGGTTCGAGAACGTTTAGTCGATCTGAGTCATTTTTATATATTATGCTAAAATTTCAGCGAGTTTACACGCAGATTTGGATCAATAGGAAAATTCTGAGCTTCAAAAATGTTCGGATTCGAGAATTTTGATTCTCGAATCCGAATTTTGATTGGATTCGAAAACAGTAAACTCACTAATTTTCTTAAATTCTTTCGAAATTCTTAAATTCGCTCTACTAACTAACTAGTAACTAATGTACTAACTAACTAGTAACTAATGTACTAACTAACTAGTAACTAATGTACTAACTAACTAGTAACTAATGTACTAACTAACTAGTAACTAATGTACTAACTAACTAGTAACTAATGTGCTAACTAAGTAGTAACTAATGTACTAATTAACTAGTAAATAATGTACTAACTAACTAGTAAATAATGTACTAACTAACTAGTAAATAATGTACTAACTGACTAGTAACTAATGTACTAACTAACTAGTAAATAATGTACTAACTAACTAGTAACTAATGTACTAACTAACTAGTAACTAATGTACTAACTAACTAGTAAATAATGTACTAACTAACTAGTAACTAATGTACTAACTAACTAGTAAATAATGTACTAACCAACTAGTAACTAATGTACTAACTAACTAGTAAATAATGTACTAACTACCTAGTAACTAATGTACTAACTAACTGGTAACTAATGTACTAACTCGCACATTAAAACATCGAGGCCCGAGCACTGTGAGATATAGCGAAATAAATACAGCTAGTATTATGTATCCGGGTATGCGAAGTATTATAAGTACAAGTACGCGAAGAAAGTCGTCTCGGTTGCAGCCAATCGAGTGCACACTCACATTCCACGCACGTGCCGAGTTTAATGTGTACTATAGCGTAGCAATACACCGAGGAACTGGCATATAAAATCGTTCCGTTCGTTGTCATTTTTTTCTTTTTTTATCACAAATATTTCCACATCCGGTTTTTATATATCCCGTCTTGTAATTTCAGGATAAATACGATTGAAAAAAATGTAGACCGAACTCTGTCCCAAGTACGAGACGAAAAAAGGGCGCAATACTTAGTTCTGTAGAAATACACCGAGGAACTGACATATAAAACCGTTTCGATCGTCGTTTTTATATATATATATATATATATATATATATATATATATATATATATATATATATATATATATAATTTACCCCATCTTGTATTTTCAGGATAAATACGATTGAAAAAATTGTGCCCCGAACTCTGTTCCAAGTACGAGACGAAAAAAGGGCACAATACTATTCTGTAAAAAAAACACCGAGGGAAACCGTTCCGATCTTTTTTCGATTCTTTTTTTCACACGTACATCCGCTATTTATGTATCATGTATCCGGTCCTGTAATTTCAGGATAATTAAGATTGAAAAAATTCCACCCTGAACTTTGTCCCAAGTACGAGACGACAAAAGGGCACAAATGTTCAAACACGTTCAAGCCCAATACTCGATGTAAAATCTCTATTCTAAACATTGCAGCGCGTTGCTGCTATATATATATATATATATATATATATATATGTATATGTACGCACTCCCAACTTGTTGAGAATTGCGCGATGCAATAATCCGCCTTTCTTTTTTTTTTATAACGAACACTTTATTTTGACGTAAGATCGTAAATCGCTCTTACAACTTTATTACCCATCAACCCATATAACCGTTGCACAATGCAAATATAATCTCGAGTCAATGTGCTGTGATTTTATTTTCGTCTCAAATAACCGAGCTCATCACAAAGCTCACTTTTTTTCAATCCAGCATCATGCCTATTACTGAAATTTATATCCGCCATTTTCGTTTATTAACACTTTTTTTTTTTTCTTGATTTATATTCCACCTTTAATGGAGTCGGCGATGATTTACCGGAAGTGCCGGCCGGTCAGGGTTTAAACGCACGCGCGTAATCAGTGACAATTTTTTTTTTTCAAAACATCCAAGGGACGGATGCTCGAATTAAATATTCTTTGATAATTAATAAATGATTATTGTTGTTGTTGTTGTTGGTGTTGAGCATACTTGTGTAGTTAGTGAAATAAAAAAAATGTCAACAATACATACATGTCGGAGGGTCAATGACGGTCCCACGGCGGTAGCTCGACTGGCACAAAATTGCAGAACGATAAGTCGACGTCGACAATGTGTCAGGACGCTCAACATTCCTTCGAGCTTGCCTTGGAGTGACTGGATGGGGTTATAGTTGTTGGCTTTCCCCTCTCTTCTATGGCACAGCACCTCTCGCAGCTTCTTTACATTCTACTCCAGCCTCGATCATGGCTTTCACTTCACCGCACTCCACACTGCAAAATAACCCATCGAGAGTCACGGAGAAGCTATGGATATTAGCAATGTCTGCTCTTTTTCCATTCACAGATGTCCCATTGCCAGAGCTTGCGCAGGAATTTTTAATTGAGATGAAACGCGCGAATTACAATTTTTGTCTATGTATTTATATCGGAATGGCCCTTAAGATGAGCCAAATTGAATTTCGATTGGGCCACCCCCTCAAAATGGTTCCAAATAAATTTAAAAAAAATAAACAACCCATTGAGAATCACGGAGAAGCTATGGATCAAGCTATGGATATAAGATATGTCTGTCCCTTTTCTATTCACAGATGTCCCATTGCCAGAGCTTGCGCAAGAATTTTTAATTGAGATGAATCGCGCGAATTACAATTTTTGTCTATGTATTTATATCGGAATGGCCCTTAAGATGAGCCAAATTGAATTTCGATTGGGCCACCCCCTCAAAATGGTTCCAAATAAATTTAAAGAAAAATAAACAACCCATTGAGAATCACGGAGAAGTTATGGATATAAGATTTATATCTGTCCCTTTTCTATTCACACGTAGGAATTTTTAATTGAGATGAATCGCGCGAATTACAATTTTTGTCTATGTATTTATATTGGAATGGCCCTTAAGATGAGCCAAATTGAATTTCGATTGGGCCACCCCCTCAAAATGGTTCCAAATAAATTTAACGTAGGATTTGTTTGTATTTAATTAGAACCGTTTTCGTAAATACCGCATTTACATGATTTGTATTTCAAAAACTGTTAACTGTACATGTGATCGCTGTAACCCACCATCCTACAGTAATTTTAGAAGAAACTTTCGAAAAAAATAAACTTTGAGACTACGAGTGTGAGAGAGATAAAGCAAAAATTCTCAGCACATTTTCTTTTTAAACAATTTGATGGAATGAAAAACTGTGTCTATCAATTACGCAAACGGCCCCACTGTTTGTTTTTAATTTCATGAAATCGATTCCGAGAAAAATGGGTTAGCAATTTTTAGAGGTTATGTTGGCCTTACCCTTCGCATTAATAAGAGGTAATGCAAAGATCGAAAAAAACATCGATCAAATCCGAGGATCTCAGGGTCAAACCAAACAAGCATTTGTCGATTTGACCAGCAGGAGTACATCGCAATATACATCGCAATATTGCCGTGGTTTTTCACGTCTCGAAGGATCGCGGAAAAAACAGCTTGCATTGCGGATTAAATATGAGAATGTTCCGAAACAAATTTTCCACAACGAACACCGCGACCGACACTAACAATTAGATAATCGTTTCGTCAGATACAAATCTCTTTTATTGCTTCGAAAAGTAGTTTGTAACGGTCTTTTCTGCACCGCCAACAATATCTCGCGCTCGCCATCTACCGGCGTAACAGTGAACATCTTACTCGTTTTCGTTACTTTAACTGTCGATCCAGCAAATTTCTGTCATGAAATGGTAAAACGAATTAGCCATGATATTTTGAGGTTAATGAAAATAGGTAAGATGTCACATACTTCGGAATAAATAATATATATTATGATGGAAAACAATAACGGTCTAGTTTCTGAACGAAAATGTATTCGAAAACAACGTCGAGCTCAACACAGACTCGCTAGGGACATGAACATAAAATGTTGTGATGAGCCAACTGAGGTTATTATTATTATTATTATTATTATATTGCTTGTTAAAATGTGATACTATGAAAATTTTCACGATTTTAGTATATTGTGATTTGCAATGCTGGCCTCGTCACGGGATTGCGCAGGGAAATTCTGGAACGTATCATGGACGAAATTTTATCCAATTACAGTATCGTAATGCCACCTGGTAAATCGTACTGCTTTATCAAATGCCAGTCTAGGAATGATGCCCTAATACTTTACAATAAAATCCATGGCCATAAGTGGCCTGAATCAAACACTCCTTTCTACTTATCATTCGTTGAAACGAGTAAGTTATTTTTTAATGAATGATTTATTATGTGATTCTAATTAGCTGATTGATAATTTTTTTTTTTCTTGCAGTTCCTAGCATGGAAGAAGGAAATTCTGCTGCCATTTCTAATCTTCCACCTGGACTGAAACTCATTGAGAATTTTATTTCTCTTGAGGAAGAGTCAATGCTCTTGGAAAGCCTTAATTGGGATGACAATGGTAAATACTGCTCTTTTGCACTTTTAGTCATTCATTTTTAGTCATTTTTAGCCAGATTGCACTGGTCAAATAAGTCCTAAATTATTTAGAAAAAAAATATAACGTAACAGTTCCTCAATCGAGATTTACCTTTATTTCCACAAATTCCTCTTCGAAAAATGTTTGAATCATTTTTGAAGGCTTGATCCTCTATTGACTATATATAGCTTTGTAAAGCTTCTTCAAAATCCTCATCTCAGAAGAACATCATTAATCATCATTACTTTTAATTTGCAGATAATGCATCACCGGTGCTGAAACACAGAAAAGTAAAGCATTACGGTTACGAGTTTCGCTACGACACGAACAAAGTCGATCCGAACGATCCGATTGACCCAATACCGAGTGAATATAAATTTCTTGAAAAGTTGTTCGATAAACATGACTGTGGCAAATATATATACGATCAATTGACAATTAATCGTTATCTACCTGGCCAAGGTAACCATTCGTTGTCTCGATTATAAATTAAAAGATTTTTTTTTCTCGTTAAATAAATGAAGTTGTTTATTTTATTGATTCACAGGCATTCCACCGCACATCGATACACACAGCGTATTCGAGGATCCGATAATCTCACTGTCGTTACAATCTGCGTGTACGATGGATTTTAAACGAGGCGAAAAGAGGATAAATCTTCTGCTACCTCAACGATCGCTCTTGATTATGTCCGGGGAATCGCGATATACTTGGACTCATGGCATATGTCCACGACACAATGACATTGTCAGTACAAACAGTGGCATAAGTACTCGCGAACGAGGCACCAGAACATCTTTCACATTTCGAAAAGTTCGCACTGGTGATTGCCAATGTCACTACGACGAGTATTGCGACACGAAGGAGAATCGGAGCGATCGCAATATTGGCAATTCTGTAGCTCCGGCTTTGGAATCATCGTACGTTCATGAGGTAAAATTTAATAGAAGAAAATTTATTTTTCCTTTCTTCATAGCGATGGCCAATTTCTGTTATTGCAAAATTCATTATTTGTTTATCCCATCGTTTATACAATGATACATCGAGTAATAATAATGTAAATTACTCTAGGCACTAAACATACTTGCATTATGCAATGTTGGCTTCTGAACGATAATTTCATAAATTTCTGCTCTTTGGCTTCCTTCACGATTTTGAATCATCTAGGAATAAATGTCGAATGTATTCAATAAATACTCGAAATTTATTGAAATTATGAGTTGTCCTGAAAAATGATTTAGTGTTTTTTTTTTTTTTATATTTGTAATTATTTTTTCTCAGGTGTATGAAGAAATATCCAGCCATTTTGACGAAACTCGACACAGGCAATGGCCTAACGTGGCTAAATTCGTCGATACGATACAGCCCGGTGGATTGTTACTTGATGTTGGTTGCGGAAATGGAAAATATCTCGTCAACAGACCCGATATTTTCAAGGTACATTGATTATTTATGCCACATTAAGTTAAACAATCGAGGCAAAGCTGTCAAGTGTGGATGTTTTTTTTCATATCTTTTACATATTACACCACAATGAAATTTATCAATTTCGATCGAATGAGTTGAGGTGAAACGAGTAATTGTACCACCGGACACGTCAGTGCGAGACAGATGGCTGCTGTCTTTGGTTTCCGTATTTTCTCTGAAACTTTGAAAAAAAAAAAAAAAAAACAAATGAATTACAATTTGTGTTATTGATCGAGCAGCTTTCGCCATTGGCTCATAAACAATAAATGTACTTTTTACCATTGTTTCCGATAAATTTTAAATTGTGTTTATTTTATTTTTCCCAGATTGGCTGCGATCGCAGCTCCGGACTTACTGGGATATGCCGAAAAAGAGCCTTCGAAGTGCTTCTTTGCGATTGTCTGACACTGCCATTTGCGAATAATTCCATCGACGCTGTTATAAGCATAGCAGTGATCCATCATTTGTCGACGGAGGACCGAAGAAAAAAGGCCATTGAAGAAATTATCCGTGTATTGAGACTCGATGGACGATGCCTGATATACGTATGGGCGAAAGAACAGCACAAAGACTCGGTGGACTCGACATATTTGAAATTTAATCCGCAAAAGAAAAAATTGACCCTTGACAAGAATCCCGAAAGAAAAAAAGTCACAGAGGCCGGGCTGACTTTACCGATTCATGAAAATCGTACAAACTTTAATCACAGCGACGTTCTCGTGCCATGGAAGCGAAAAGGCGGTGGGGATTTTTTGCGCTTCTATCACGTGTTCGAGGAGAACGAACTCTTAGATTTGTGCACAGGACTGGAAAACGTAATTACGGAAAAAATTTATTACGATCAGGGCAATTGGTGTACGATACTGCGAAAAATATAAAATCATTCGTAAATTTTTATCTCGGTATTTCTTTTGCTCCTGTCCCATTTCTCTTTCTACACTAATTGTAAGTTCAATATCCGACAGTAAACTTTTATCAGTTTTTTCGAAAAGTTTATTTAATCCCTAAGAGATATACAAATCAAACATATTTTTAAATTTATTTTTCGCTTCGATCTTCAATAACTATAGTAATTTCCTAATATATCGCAGGAAATTTGTCATGATTCTTTTTTTTTTTTTTTTCATCAATATTTCTTTCGTTTTTATTATAGTTGTGATTATTTTTTGTTATTTTCCTTTTCCATTGGATAATTGATGACTTTTCCGCATCAGTACAATTCACTTGTTAACCAGCTATGTTAAAATTATGCACACCTGCAAATCAGTATTAAAATATTACAATTTTCATATTTTACACAATATTCGCGTTTTTCGTCTGTCGACAAAGAAATAGTTGTCAATCCCTTAATTTTTTTTGTTTTCGTTTTTTTTTTCTCGCACGTCAATCGTAGACATTGAGAAATTACTTTTATTTTTTTTTAAAGAGATGACAACGTCGTGCAGCACACACGGAAGCAATGCGGGGTGGTCGGGAGTGATCGAAGAGAGCGCGCGAGCTTTTTGTTTTTTTTTTTTTAATATACGAATAGTCTACAAGTGGCTGTTTTTGTTTCTCAAGAGATAGACATAGAGAGACATGATCGGCAATTTGAACGTTGCTTACCCGAACCGAGAGCCCAATCGTAAATAAAGAGGCAGCATCTTTCGTCCATTGTTTTTCCGAGGTTACATCGAAGATCAATTATCACCATCGCAGATGAGAGAGAGATGGTGGTTCGTTCGATGTACCTTTTTTCCGCGTATAAAAATCATCCGTGATTTCGAACGAAGAAAAAAAAAAAACACTTTTGGTCGAAATTATCAAACACTTGCTCAAATCTCAATCGGAGTTCAGAAATCTGTACATTCTACAATCTAGGAATGTTAAGAATACACGATAGCACAATAATTTATTATAATACAGATCGGTGTTTGGCAAAACGGCTCGTGGCAGAACGCAGCGATGCATGAATCGCTTGCGAAATGTATATATATATATATCCTACGTCCTATATATATGTGTGTAAGCGAATCCCCGTAATGGTGAAGACGACGACCACCGGAAGTAACGACGAAGAAACAAGTTGAGAACGTAGAAACGACGATGTGAAAATGGATTTTTTGTTGTTGTTGTTGTTGTTGTTTCTCTTTCTTGTTTGTGCTTTGTCATGATGATTTAAAATTTGTTGGGTTTTTCAAAGTATTCATTTTTATTGACGAAAAATTTAATGTCGAAGACGGAGGATGAACAATGACGAGGGCGGGGACCACTTTCGTAAGCTAGCGATAGACAATTGCTTGACGAAATCAATGACGTACGTCGATCGCGACACACACACACACACACTCACGCATACACTCACTTGCTTTTTTATTCTTTTCTTTTCTTTAAATCCCAAATCTCTCATTCTAAACTCACACTTTTGACGTCGCAGTTTACGATTTTTCTTTTCTTACTAAATTCTCATCTAGCCAACGCAGGGACTACTCTCCCATTACAACATGATTAAATTCGGGCTTATTTTTTCTTTTCTCTCGATATTTTTTTTTTTTTTTCCCATCAATTTTCGAGATAAGCGCCTCAATAATAATCAGATACACACACGCACATTTCGTTATTCCATTTACCTCCTCACGAGAGTGAGTGAGAGAGAGAGACGCAGCTCCTATACTTTTTTTTTTCTTAGCCATTCGCGTTTTTCTTTTTCGTGACTTCGTTTTTTTTTTTTTTTCTATCTTCTCATGGCAAACATTTTTTTTTAATTTTTATTGATCGACGGAACCGCGTAAGGCTCAATCACACGTTGGCTCGATAGAGAACTTTGGAGACGAAGAATTTTTTTCTTTCTTATCTTTTTTTTTTATTTTTTTATTTTTTTTTTAGACGTATCGCGATGACTCTACAAGTACTTACGAATATTACTCGCGAGAGCAGAGCAGAGCAGTCCCACCGGTCGTCACCAGCCCTGGGACTGATTTGTCTTAACTTTTTTTTTTTCTTTTCCTTTTCTTTTCTTTCCAGCTAAACAATATCTGTGCAAAAACTTTTTCATTTTTTCTTTATTTATTTATTTATTATTATTTAAATCATAAAAACGCATATTCGTTTATGTTTTATCTCTCAATATGCCATCAACTTGGATGCTTTAACGCCCGCTCACGTGTACTCCAACTGATGAATTCGAAGGAAAAAAAAACTATATATATATATATATATGTATATATATATATACATATATATATACCACCCGAGTGGAAAGTGGCTCGGAATAAAAAAAAAAAAAAAAAATTATAGTGCTTTGTAATAACTAACTTCGCACACCTTCTTATTCTCGCAATATAATCGCATCTTTAACTTGTCACGTGTATACCAATATGTAAGTTACTCTCATATTTCTCTTACATTCTCATTTTTCTTCTCTCGTCTGTATATAATTATAACGAAAAAAAAAAAAAAAAAAAAAGTTCTTGGTTGATTTTCGTGAAAACTGCGAGCGGAGACAAAGTCAGCGATGATTGAGCCCCGGCGTCTGTCTGTTTTTTTTTTTTTTTTTTTCTTTCCTCATTTCGATCCACCCGGTAGAAGGTGAGAAGTAGTAGTAGTAATAGTGTAGTAGTTAATAATAGTTATAGTAGTAGTAGTACACCGTCTTCTCCTCATTCTCTCTATCCTATGCCACTTTACACGTGTACTATCAATATGTTAAAATACAAATGTCACTCACACGTTCTCCTCTCGCGATCACTCATACATACAATTTCTTTTAAAATAATTAGCATAACCGCGGGTAGTTTTTTTATTTCTTCTTATTCTCCTTCTTGTTGTTGTTGCTGTTGTTTTGTTTTGTTTTGTTTATTTAATCGATATTTTTGTTTTATTGTAAATAATCCGGGATTCGGATGGGAGGATTGAGGTTGAGTGTGAGAGGGCAAAGGGGTAGGGTAGTGGGGGGTGGTAAAGAATAGGATCGTGGGAATAAGAGGGGACACTTGATTGGTTAGTCATTTGTTTTCCTAGTGGTGTAAGTACGCTCACGCTAAGGTCAATGGTATGTACAGTAGGTGAGGTAATGCTTTCCGGGAATTTTCAAGGACACAGGGTGACATTATGAGATTTTGACGTGCGTCCACTATATAATTCAACGTATCCTCGCTCAGCATTATTTCTCCTCTCCGCGTCCTCGTCACTGTCTTGCTTTTATCAGCATATGCAGGCTCTCCCACACTCCCGGCCCTCCCAAATCCTTTAAAACTTTTTTTTTCTTTTTTTTTTTGTTGCTTTTTCTTTTTGTATTTTTGTACGCAGTCATTTTCTTGTTTTTTTCCCCTCTCTTTTGTTATATTTTTTTTTTTTTATAAGAAAAATTTGATGTTCCACGATTAAGGCGTCGATGTTGCAACGACGGCGTTTTAAATACGATGGAGTCCACACGATATACTTCGGTAATCGAGGTGAGAAAATAAAAGAAATAAGAAAAAAAAAAAAAGACAAAAAAAAAAACGTAACGAAAGAAAAAAAAAAGAAAGAATCGACTCGTACGTCTCTAATTCTATTTGTGAAAGTCCCCGCAATGCGCTACAGCTCAGTGATTCATTAATCGAAATTCTGATCATAAAATTTCTCCCGTTGCGTCCGCCATTTTCTTCTTGTATGCAGTCGATTCCTTTAAAAAATTATTTTACGATCATATTTTTTTGTTCTTTGCCTAATAGTTATAAATATAATAAAAGTGATGAATAATAGGAGAGGTGATGGACAAGATTTGCTCAAACACAAACACGCAGAATTACATTCGTCGATCATACACTTTTTGTCACTTAACATTTGCACCCATGAGAAGCAGAAATTCGAAGGAAAAAATAATTAATATCTTTTTTAAACTTATTGAAGATACGAAAGTAAAAAAAAAAATTCACGTACCCTTTCATATCGAGCTTTATCCTTTTCTGCCATAGCCTCGTATTTGGATTTGGTTTCGGGATCGGCATCTGACCATTTCTTGCCCAATTCTTTAGCAATATCACCTACTCCGTATTCGGGATTCAGCATCTTGACCTTGCCACGCTCGTCATTGCAAAACCAGAAGAATGCAGACCTGATAAACAAAAAAAAAAAAAAAGGTCACGAAAAAAACAAAAAAATCAATTAAATAATTGCCAAGCACATGTAACCTCTTAATTTGAAAAAAATGGAAATATAAAATTAAAAAAAAAAAAAAAGCAAAATAAGACAACGACGACTCAAGAGTCCGAGTTCCACGAGCCTCAATTCTTGTACTTGGATGCTCCGAGTACGAATGACAATAAATTGACATAAGCAAATTAATCAAGTAATCTGACAATGGTGGGGAAAAACAAAGAATAATAGAACAAAAGTGACTCACAATGATCTCTTCGGCGCATTAGGATCCTTGATGTGTTTGCGTTTCTTGCCCCGTCCGGTAGTCTTCTCTCCCTTGGGAGGTGTGTAGTTCTGCATTTCAGCGTCGTATCTTTTCTTGTCCTTTTCGGCCATTTCGTGGAAACGTTTCTTCTCCTTGTCGGACATGGTCTAAAGGAGAGTACAAAAAAATCATGCAAAGTCATAAGAAAAACGCAATATCGAGACAATTAATCGAAGAAAATAGTTTCAAGAAAATGCCACTCGAGGGATGAGAAAAAAAATCTCATTTGCAAAAATACGTGAGGAGATATTTTCTCTCTCTTTTCTTTCCCTCGACGCAAAAAATGGGTGGGTGAGAAAAGTGCACGTAGTCCAGCTAATATCAGGACGCGTCCATGGAAAATCAAGATGGAGAAAAACGAGAGAGAGAGTGAGGGTGCGGCGGTTACGTTCGAGGTGCGGAAAGGGGGGTCGAAAATAGCAGCGAGGAAATGTTATGAGGGGAAGCCGAGGGAGAAAGAGAGAAAAGAGGAAGAGAAGGACGCACTAGGCAACATATAGAGGGTTGGTTGGAAGAACGGTTGGTCGATAGAAGCAGCAACGCAAGCATCGAGGCGCAGGGCACGAACGCAGCACCACACCACCAGGCGCGCAGCATTCCCCCCTCCCCCCCAACCCGACCCCTCTTTGCCGATCTTTCTCCAAGCTCTTTCTCTTTCTCACTCTTGGCGTTGGCGCTACAACACAGAGCCGCCATCACCAATGCCGCGCCACTCCCCTTACCCTGGGCATAACCTACTTTCTTTTTATTTTATTTTTTTTCATTTTTTTTTTGTTTTTTTTTGCATCGTTCGAAAAACTCGTTTGCAGAATGCTGTCGTTTGCCAATATGAAAAGTTGGGAGATGCCGAATCCCTCCCGCCCCTGACTCAGAAATTTTTAGTACTGGCGAGTTTATGACAAGAACCGGAAACAATACTTGACGAAAAAAAAAAAAAAAAAAAACTGGATTGTTAGATTATGGCCACAGAACGGTTGCATTTTACAGCCCAAAGTCACAAAGAAATCCTGAGGGATATAGGAAATGTCGAGGCAGGTGCAGCAGGTAGCAGGTGAACCCAAACATGATGGACTCAGTCTTTCTTTCTCCTTGATATGTTGGGGCGTGGGCGAAAAACTTGACACCAAAACTCACGAGCTGGTTCTCACGTAAAATTGTAATTTGAAAAACGTAATTTTTTTTGAATAATTTTCGAACAAAAATTTGATATTTGATGGCCAAAATATACTTGGAATATATTTTGGATACATGAAAGGACAAAGTTGGATGTGGCAAATTTTTGAACGTATCAAGCATTATAGGGCGAATAGAAGAATATATTTTTAATATATGGAAAACGATAAATTGAGAATTATCAAATGTTGCACATAAGGAAAAAATAAATGGGATTCAAAGTATATCTCAAGGTCGAAAATAATGCTGATAGAAAAAAATGTTTCGTACAGAAAATAAGGAAAAGTAAAATATAATATTATTTTCTGAGTGCTCAAGTGGATAATTGACATTATCAAGTCGAGAATAATATTGAAGATGAAAATAAAATAAAATATTGAGACACTCACCTTCCACCTCATGGCGCACTTCCTCGAGAACTCCTGGAAGACGATGTTCTCTTCCGGATGCTTCTTCTTATGCTCCTGACGGCACGTCTGTACGAAGAACGCGTAAGCGGTCATCCGCCCCCTTGGCTTCGTATCTGTTAGCTTTCCTCTCGGCATTTTATTTTGTTGTAGATTATTTTGCTGCTGCGGTAGCTGTTGTATCTGATGCTGTAATTGAGATGAGAATAAAAATGAATATATTGATTTAAAAAAAAAAATTAAAAATAAAAAAATAATAATAAAATTACTAGATCTGATTGTCAGTAAACAAGTCTCTATGGTCTAGTTAATTTACAAAATAAACAAAGCAATATCTAATTTGGTGTATCGAAGAGCAAAATGGCCGCCTGCCCGGCATTTCTTTTTTTCCTTCCTAAATTAAAAAAAAAAAAACGATTTTTTTTTTTGCTCGCCTCAAATTTATCAATCGATAAGTATCGAAATCGCGATATAAACGTCACATCGTTTTAAAAATGATCGATTTTCAACGAGAAAAGCACCCTCGTGTGTCACGACAAATCATAATTGAAGCCCACCGATTTGTTCATATCCATCGTGGATGATCGAATTTATAATAATCGTTTCTCGCATTAACGCGGAATGAAAATGAGAACTTTGGAAATACAAAGCCGTCAGCAATGATGAACGAAGCGTGACGAGGAGCCTTCTCTCTGTCACGAAATTGCTGACACCAAATATCACGACTCGATATATAGATTTTTTTTTTTTTTTTTTTTTTTTTTACGTACAACGAATATTACACTCCGAGCTTAAATTTTGTTTTCTTTTTAAATAATTATTTTCAACAAATCGATAGAAATAATTGACGATTCTCGGAATAAAAAATACGAGCCTTCCTCTGCAGGAAAAAAACATCTCTCGCCTGGTAAACGCGAAACGTTCGGGGGAGAAAAAAATTTTACATGACGCGTTTTAAAGTCGAGCTAAACATGAAAAATAAGGAGATTAAATTGCGTGATATTAACCGTTTGAGTATTCATGTTCGTAAAATATCAACAAAGACCACGCCGGAAGAGTCTAGAAATCTCGTGCGCGTCGCAGAAGAAATTCGTTTTTTCTTCTTTTCTTTCGTTTCTGGCGGAGGAGTGACGACAGCAAACTGATCTGTTCGAGTCAAAAAGAATTCGTTTTTTTTTTTTTTTTTTTTCGTTTTCCAAAAAAGGGAAAACGGTACGCGGGTTAAGTCTTTCCCGTGGAGTTTCCCGGAGAGGACTCGGGGAAAATCGCGGTGCGAAAAGCAATGGGCGAGAGGGCGACCAACGATAGGCCGACCCGGCTTTAACCAGAATCAATAGCGCGCGGGCCACACCGATGGCGCGGTGGAAAAAAGAGAGAGAGAGAGACAGAGAGAGAGACGCGGATACAGGCGAGCCAACACCAGGGCAGGCACACACCGAAGCACGTAATGGTGTAAAAAAAAAAATCTTTCGCGTATTTTTATCGTCCCAAAACGCAATTTTCTATCGATGTGTACATATATATATATATATGTATATACCAATATATTTCATATCACAATCCTAAAATTTATCTTCTTTTCGGTTAGTTGAAAAAAAAAAAAAAAAAAAAAAAAAAAAAAACAATTTATAGAATATATAATTAATTAATATATTTTGGGATTAATACCGTGAGAAAATGGCTGTCCATCTTGTCTGATGCGCGTTTCTATAGCAAAGAGAAATGGTCGTACGTTAGTTGAAACGAAGCTAGACGGTTGTGAGAAGCGCTCGCGCGGGTCTCTGCTCACACGCCTTTCCAGCCGTCTCTCTTGGCTTGGCTGTGTGTGCTGTGCTGTGCGCTGCTACGACCCGTAATGGCGCCCAAGCGACCGTTCGTTCGTTCGTTCGTTCGTTCGTTCGTTCGTTCGCGCTGGCTAGCCCGTACGGAATTTTGCACGTGCAGCCATATTATTTTCGTATATTTCCTCTACCCCTGTCTCATTCTCTCTTATTCGCACGTTATTTCGTCTATCACAATTTTCTCATCAAATTTTATTTCCACAAATTTACGAGCTATTGCCAGCGAAAATATTAAAAATATGTAACTCGTGGAACAAGTTTGAAAAAAAAAAAAAAAAACCTGCGAATTAGAGAGAAGATGCGAAATTTTTTTCTTCTTTTCTCAACTACGGGGCTTCTTGTAGAGTGGAAAAAAAAAAGAGAGAGAGAGAACAGAAGAAAGTTTTTGTAGAAAATCAAAATAAATAACGCCGAGCGTGGCTGACTCAAAGATAAACCGGTATGCGTGGCACAAACACCAAAGTCTCGAAGCTGAGCGCTGCTAGTTAGACCTTGTCGACAGACAGACAGAGAGAGAGAGAGAGAGAGAAAACCCCACGCGCCTGAGTCGAGAAATATCGAGAGAAAAGAAAACGAAGAGAAGCAACGAGCGAGGGAGAACGAGAAACGACGCGAACGAAACGATCAGCAGCAGCAGCAGCAGCCGCTACAAGGAGCGAGCGGCAATGGGAATGGCGCGGCTATTGAGCTTCTCTCTCTCGACGCCAAAGAGAGACAGTCGAATTGGTCTGTCTCTCTCAGTTTCGAGACGAAAATTTCAATCATCGCACAACCCACCACCATCACCAACTTTGTATATACATTATAATTTCGACAAAATTTTTTTTCCTTACGAATGGAAATTTGACGGAACCAACAGATAAATAAAAAAAATTCCACTGTATTATCAAACTACACACCGCGTGACTCTCGCGAGTTCACTGCCTCAACGCAAAATTTTATTTAGCTTTTAACTTATTTAAATTCTGTTTTTCAAGAAAAAAAACAAAAAAACAAAAGAAAAGAAAAAAAAACAAAACAAAAAGACACCTCGAACTTAATTATTATTTTTTTGCGCGAACGCGCTCTTCCGTTCTCTCGGATTTTAACGGCCTCGAGAGAGTATTATTATTATTATTATTTCCTCTCAAGATATTTCTTTTATTATTTAATATTTATAAACGAAAACACTTTTGTACGCGAGATATACGCTCGAGATGCAACATCGGTGAAATATATTTGGCGAGCACACTGAAACGTAGAAGTTATCAATGATATAACGAAAAACCGCGAACGCTTTATACGTTGAAACGTTGGGGCAAAAATGTGAACGAAAAAAAAGCTTTTTTAAACGAGCTCTGCGATGAAGTTGAACGGGATTTTAGAGTTTATGTGGCGTTTGAAAAATATAAAAGGCCGAAGAGAAGAGATGAGCCGCGACGCGAAAGTAGCGGATACACGAAGAGAGGTCCCCGGGAACACGAAGGGTCGTCCGAGAGCGCGCGCGGACGGTCGGTTGTTCGTTCGGTTTGGTTGGACGTACGGGCAAGCGAGCGAGCGGGCAAGAGAAGCCAGCCAGGCAGCCAGGCAGGCAGGCAAGCAGGCTGTACAGGCCAGAGAGAGAAAGAGAGACATAGAGACAGAGAGAGAGAGAGAGAGGAAGAGAGGCAAAGGCAGGCGAAGCCAAGCAGGCGGGCGTCGGTTTGCCTCGGATATTGCCGCGGCGCGCTGCTGTACGTGAGGGGTATATAACATGTGTATAACTATATGCGCACGGGAAGCATTGGGGGAGAGTGAGAGAGAAAGAACTATGATCGCGCGTCGTAGCAGCGCGTCGCTTCAAGCTTCGCCTTCGGGGCCGCGTCGTGTTTCGCTATACAACGCTCTCTCTCTCCCCCCCTATCTCTCTCTTTCTCATTCGCTCGCCAGCTCACACGTTCTGATATATGTATACATATATATAATATACGTATTAAAATACATACATATATATATATATATATATATATACAATTCTTTTTCTCGTACATTCTCTCGTCATTATTTTTTGTATTTTTTTTTTTTTTGTTTCGATCGTCCTGCCAACGTACCGGGGACATAACAGGGGGCGTAGAGGTTTGCGAGGTGATTGGCGATAGGTGTTGTCCCTGTTGTTGCATCTGCTGCTGATGAAGGTTGTTTTGTCCAGCGTCCATAACTCCACCAGGATACCACCATTGTACACCGGGTGGTGCACCAGCGGGTCCTCCGCCACCAGCGCCACCGCCACCGCCACCGCCACCACCACCGCCGGTACCCGTCGTACCACCACCGCCAACTCCTAGCCTGTAATCGTATCCTCCACCACCGGCGCCTCTCATGCACGAGCCAACCGGCGACGATGTCGATACCGGACTCGACTGGGCTCCCGTCGTTGCCGGATTTTGGAAGCTGGAGGCCATCTTGTACGAGAACAATTGCTGCGTAGCAGCAGCTGTACTCCTCACGATATCCTGATGATGTTGGGACAATTGTTGCTGCTGCTGTTGCTGATTCAACAAATGTTGATGCAAATTTTGTTGCGCCTGTTGTTGCTGGGCTTGTTGCTGTGCTTGTTGCTGCTGTTGAGCGGCAGCAGCAGCGGCCGCCTGCTGCTGTTGCTGTTGCTCAGCATTGAGACCAGTTGGCCACCATGCCGGTCCGCTTGAACCGTCCTCGCGATTTCCAGGGCTAGCAGTGCCCCAGCCACCGGCGACGCGGTGGTGTTCCGACATGTCACACGCGTCCTTCTGTCACACTTTATCTCCGGTTTATTATTATTATTATTATTTCTTTTTTTCTTCCTATTTTATTTTCTTCTCTGATTATCTCTCTCGAATAGCTGCAGCTTAATGCAGCAACAACAACAAACAAACAAAACAAAACAAAAAAATAATCAAATGTTTGTTCTTCTCCCTTTTGTCGATATCAATGTTTCGCGATATTTTTTCCGATCCCCCCTTCCCCCCCTGCGAAATTCGCAGACTATGGGCGCACACACACACACACACGCACACCCACACTAAACGTGGGGTACGCGTCCCGTTGCGTTGTCCTTTGCACAATATAGTTTCGTCGTTTCACTCACGTATATGATGTATATATATATATTATTTATATATATATATATATATACACACACACTTATAAACGCGGCGCGCACACTCTACACACACACACGTATACACGCGCGACAACTCCACACCCCTATGTGTGTCTGTATATACTACTGTATGGCCTGGTAGTGTTCTCTTCTGCTACCACCGCCGCGCCGCTGATGCTGCTGCCTGGCGCGATGGTTGCTGGTATTGCCCGCTGCTGCTGCTGCCGTCGCGACGTTCGCTTGTGCTGCACGAAACCGCCGATCGCCAGGACACCGACACACACACACATATATATACATACACGCACGCACACACACACAAACACGGATCAGTCAAGCAACTAACCCACGCACACACTCTTACGTGTAGTACATGTATGACACCGCCGCCCACACGCACACACACACAATATCACTCACTCGCTCTCACGCACACATACGGGCAACACACGCACACAGAAAATGTCTACGACGTCGTCGTCGTCGTCGTCGTCGTTGACGTCCTCCTCCTCCTCCTCCTCCTCGCCGCCGCACGCACTCTCCACCGCACGCACGCTTGCTCGCTCACATTCGTACGACCTGACACCGCACCGTACACGTTTTAACTTTTATTGTCGCTTGGCTGCCACTGTCACACTTTAACAGTCGCGATCCTTTGGATTTTTTGTGTCTTTTTATTTATCTCGAGTATTAAAAATTTTCGTATTATATTTGAAATGGTAGAGTGTTGTAACTCGCGTTTTCCTCACGGCGCGCTTCCACGGATACCTCGTCGTCGTCGTCGTCGGTAACTCTCTCTTGTGGGCTCACTCTCGGTATCTCGGGCGCGCGCGCGCGCTCTCACTCACTCTTTCTCTTGGTCTCTCTCTCTCTCTCTTTCTCTTCTCTTCTCCTCTTTCGCTCGCTATCTCTCTCTCCTGTGGGGCACGACGGTCGAGTCTCAACACACTCGAGTTTCTCACGACGAATATAATCCCGTCACAACTCTCGTTCTCTCTCTCTCTCTTGTATACGCGCAGCAAAGTAAAAAACTTCACTGATGCCGACACACGAAGTATAATCGGGCAAACACGCGGACGGCGGTAGCGGCGACAACGTTTTCTCATACACGTAGGTATCGCGCGGAACCGTGTATTGGGAGGGCAAGAGAGGATACGTACGTTACACTTGGGATGCGGTCTACTCGACGCTACGCTCAACGGCTCAACGTTCGTTAGGTCCGTGGGCCGTTCGGTGGCCAGGCGGGTGGGTAAAGGGGAGGGGGGCGGTCTCCCCTTCTAGTTCTTTCTTTTTCTCTCTACCCCCTCTCCTTTCGTCGACGGCGCGCCTGAGACTCCCCTTCTCTCGTTCCCGCTGCTTCTCTCGCCCCTCCCTGCCTCGCTTGGTCGCTCTCGTTCTCTCTCTCTCTCTCTCTCTGGACGAACGTTTCCTCTCGCATGCAGCCCCTCAGCCGTTCTCTCCTCGCTCCCACTCGATCGCGTTCCTTTTTCCGCCTCTAACCCCCACGTACCGCGCGCGCGATCTCTTTCGCGCTGTCCCGCTCGCACCTCGTTCCACCACCCCTTTCCCCGATATTATACTACTACAGCGCCACGCCGTTTCGCGGCGTCGCTTCGCCGCTCGCTCCTTCCTACACACATGCACACACGCGTATGCACGCGAAAAACTCCACAGAGCACGCGACAGCGTTCAAGCTCGTGTACGCTGGCGCCGCGCGCGCTCGATCTAACCCACATTCACACGCTCAACTATATGTTTATTGCTACTACTACTACTACTACTACTATTACTAAATGATTCGTAACACAGCGAAGCAACGAGAACACGACGTACGTGCAGAACCAAACAACCGGCTCTACACTTCTCTTACTCCTCGTCTCTTTGTTTTCTCTTGTATTTTCGCATTACCTTTCTCCAGGGATTAAAACCTTATCGCGCGTTCTCTCTCTCTCTTCGTTTAAAATAAAGACGTAAACGACAATAAAATTAAAACTAAAAGTAAAAATAATAACGACACAGCAGAATACACGTGAAAGAAAACTTGGTCCCTTTAGCTTGGACTACTTACGACACTGTGTTGTGTTACTACTGTAAGCGACGCCACGCTCTGTACTATCCATATACTTCGTCTCAGTGTAAAAACCGTCAGCGCGCATCGACGTTCGTAACCGCGTGGCTCTACCCAAGAGTCGGCTTCTCACGCACAAAATCGTACAGACCAATGAGAATAAAGAGGAAGACAGAACGAGAAAGAGGAAGAGGGAGAGAGCGCACGTGAAAGAAAGTGAGACAAGAACAGCAATACAGTGTTGTCACATGTACACATCAAGTCAGGCCAAATATATAGGATATAGAGAGGATCTATACAACTGTAGAAACGAACGCAAAAGTTTGTCCCCTATGACCGATGAACGTGAGTTGCGCGTAACGGCTTTTCCACGCAGAGCATGTGTGTGTGTGTGTATGTTTTGTGCATGTGTGCGCGCGCATCGACAAACCTACGAGAAGAGAACGCGGTAAAGCAAGCTATACCATCATGAGCTAACGCTTGTGCCAGCGTTTCTCTATACGTGTATGAAAACGATCAGGGGGTGTGAGGGGAAAGACTGCACACATTGGCAACTTGGCGGTATCGGGACCGCCGATGCTTGCCGCCTCTCTCTTCCTCTATCTCGCTCTGTTTGCTTACCCTCGGTTCTCTTCCCCGCTGATCGCTTGCAGCGCTAAGATTCGTTGGTTGCCGTCGTCCCCTCTCTTTCGGCCCTGTTCAGTTGAGCTATTCGCCTCGCATTTTGTACCCGAGAACCCCCTTTATCTCCCCGCTTATGACCACCGTCTCTCTCTCTCTTGCCCCTACCACTGATCTGCCGCCTGTCTTGCTCCTTCTCTCTCTCTCTCTCTTTCTCTCTGATATTCCGACGCGCTGTGCCGGCTCGATCGTCCTTCCAGCGAAGCTGACGATCGTGCCGCGTTGCCAAGCCGTGCTTTCACCCACCCGCTCACAAAGGAGAAGCCAACTCGTTCGACCAACCGGCGAATGTAAAATCTTTGGTAGGGATGGCGGGAGAGCTATAGCACCGGCGCACCGGCAACGTTGCTCCCGCCTTCACGAACATTCGCTCTGTATATTTCTCTCTCTCTCTCTCTCGTTTTCTTTTTCTCCTTCTACCAAGCGCGCTTTGCGACAGCGTTTATACTCGGTATAAACGTCGCATGTTGAGGGGAAACGCACAGAGTTAGAGAGAGCGCGCACGACGACGCCGACTCGTCGCCGGTGGCGCTTCGAGGGTGTGCGAAAGGCACTATAGAGGAAGAGAGAGAGAGACAAGTTATATAGAAACGAGAATAGAGCGAGAAACGCGAAAGACGGAGAGAGAGAGAGAGAGAGAGCGAGCAAGAGGGTTGACGACAAACGACAGGAAGGGGCCTTCTCTACCCTTGAAAGTCCGAGGTCAACTTTTAGGCATAGATTACTCGAGATGCTTTTTTTTTTATATTCTATATATCTATACAGAACTCTTTCTCGTTGTTGAAAGCTCCATCTCTCGTTATTATCAGATTTCTTGCTGTCGTTCCTCTTGAGGAAAGAAAACAAATACCGGCTGCGCTTCCTTGCTACAATTCACTCGTGTCCCGCAAGTCCCCGAAAGTTCTTCCTTCTCATGCCCGTTTCTTTTCATTTTTTTTTTTATGTTGGTATCATCGTTTTGTCGCGCCACGGTGTATATGCTTCTTTCCTACTGTTACTATTTTACCGACGAAATAAATGCGCGAGTGGATACCTCTTAGACGACCGGATCTCTCGTGCAGCCGCGGAGAGTCGGTGGGGAAAAGTCTTTGTCCGCAAAAATGTGTCCCCACCAGAGATCACGGAGTAAATTTTTCATACATGTCCAATTATGACATTTGGACTTCTCTTACATGCCTGAAAATTTCGAAGAAATTCCCTTCCTCATTATCGTTTTTACCCACAAAATATGGCCGCACGTTTTATTCCCTAGGAATTGAATCGAGAATATTTGGTTTCGTCATCAATATAGAAAAATGAAAATGAACGTCGTCATAGAAGAGAGGAAAAACAAGACAAACTAGACAAAGGTCCTTTGATAATTTGGCCATGAAAAAAAAAAATCCTACGCAATTTTTCGTCGTTTTTATTTTCCTATGAGTAAAGAATAAAAACAAACGGGGGGGTTCGCCATATTGAAAAAAAGGGGGGAAAAATGATGCGAGAGGAAACCAAGTGAAAATACGTCGAAGGCTCTTGCGCACCACTCTCCTCTCTCTCTCTCTCTCTCTCTCCCCGCCGTGTACAGTAAAGTCGTGGAACGAGCGAGCGAGATGGAAAAGAGGGACAGAGAGAGAGAAGAAACGAAAGCGATGGTAGATGAGGAGTCGAGGAGAGCGAGGACTGAGGAGAGAAGGAGGCAGCCGATGGTTTGGTGGTAGTGGTGGCGGCCGAGCCGAGCGGGAGGTTCGAGGTAACGCGGCGAATCGAAGAGAGCGAGGGACAGAGAGAAAGAGAGAGAGAAGAGAACCGGGTCCGGGTCAATAAGACGCGAGAGAGGCAGAGGCAAAGCGGGCGAACATTCCCAGGGCCGACATAGCCAACGGGACGAACGAACGAACGAACGAACGAACGAACATTAATATGGAAAGACAAAAAAAAAAATTCATCGTACGAGAATAACCTGAAAATGAATTATTATGATAAAAATATTACGTACTACTGAGAAATACAACTTTGTTCGCAAAATAAAATTACAAACTTTTTTTTCTATATAAAATTTTCAATTACCAGCGATACACTCTGTAAAGTAAAAGAGATTTTCGAGTTTTGAGAAAAGTCGCTCGTGCTAAGTAGGGATTCATCGTTATACATATATATATATATATATATATATATATATATATATATATATATATATATATATATATATATATATATATATGTATATATAATAATAAGCGTTCGTTTGGACAAGGACTCGAAACACAAGCACAACCCTTCTTTTTGGGCCCTACCTACGGTATCCCCGGGTTTTTTTTTCTCTTCGTAAAGCCATGTGGCGTAACAGTCGGCTGAAATATTGCCTTATACCGGGTGATCGCGAAAAACAACGCGAATAGACTCAAACTTTCGGGATTATGAAAGTCCACGAGTTAAAATTCGCGAAATACATTTATCAATGTTATAAAAATAATGATTTTTTTTTTCTCATTTCTAAATTTCTGCGAGTTTTATATAACTTTTTTTTCAACGTCATTACTTTTCATAAAAAAGAAAAAAAAAAGAAAACCGTTACAGGCTACAGAATCGACGAGTAGCGTACAGAGGCGAAAGGGAGACGGGCAAAGCGTCCCTCGTTCCCGAACCAAGAACGCGCCATGTGGCGTCGAATGTTGCGCACAGAATAATATAATTTATACGGTGTCCAAGGAAGAAAAGGGTCGTTGCCATATTGCAAGTTATATACAACGCACAGCCGGCTGTGTGTGCTACCCCAATATTTTTCAACTGGGCTCACGAGAGAAATATTTCACGCTTTCGCTCGATCAGGACGCGGAACTACCATCAGCCACTACGAAATCATTTTTTTTTTCGACTGACCCAGCTAGAATGCGAAAAAAAAAAATTGGACACTTCATTTTCTTTCCAATGAAAAATAATCGAGTTCGCAAGGAAAAAGAAATATGATATTGGTCGATTTATTCATCAAGTTATTTTTACGTATGACAGCGCGAGGCAAGGAAGAAATTCCTCGAGGGATGGTGCAGTTTCGCGGAGGGGAAAAACTGACCTGCCAAAGTACGGTACGTAGCGGTCGTGGGCCGAAGATAAAAGGGAAGCTCGACTTTACCGGCAGTAATTACGGTCTCTACACCTCGACGAGCATTCTTTTCTCGCTACTCCCAAAACTCTCAAAGTTCATAAAGGTATTTCATAAATACCTTTCTCCTTACCTGAATGTAATAAGACTTTTAGACCCCCCCTCCCCTCTTCCTGACGAGAACAATGTAATAAGTGCTCAGGTAACGAAAAATTTCACTGTGTTTCCCCAATTATTAGACTGTTGGTGACAAGATATCGTATAATCATTTCTATACAAGTTATTCTTTCCAAGAAATTCATGGACATTGTAAAGCGAGGATTTAAAATCGATTTTGGCACCATAGTCATACTTTTGAAATTCAATTGAGTTTGTTGTTTCTCTGTCTTTGTTTGAAATCATCTACATTGTTTAATAATCTCCAATCGACCGAAATATAAAATTTACAGCCCCATTTTGGAGAATCTTTACTTTCAGAATACTTTGTTTTATTATTCTAGCAATATTTTCACTTGAACGAAACTAATTTACTCAGAATTATCGTATCAACTACGAAAACAATCATTTTTCTGATGAAAGATTATTTAAAAAAAAAATCCTTACGTGATATTGAGAAAGTAAGTAATAACTTATGTTCTCAATTACTTATCGCGACACAATTTAAATAATAATAAGAATTGTAGCTCTAAAAAAATAATTATCATCTTTGAATCAAATACGAAAAAAACTAAATCGAATGCCTGGACAAATAAAGTAAACTAGAAAAATAAAATTTCAAACTAATAATCAGACGATGGATTTTAAAAGTATCTAAAAATCTATTACAAAGACCAATTTGATTTTAAATCGGAAAATCCGTTAACTTATGTATAAAAAAAAAGGCTAGATTTGAAAAACTGAACAGACATGAGAAATAATAAGAAAAAAATATTGCTGAAATAATCAAACGATGAATTCTTTCACAAGAAATCGAAAAATCTGTAGTTTTACGTCAAACAACATCGAAAACAAAAGCTATATTTTAATGATAACGCAATGAAATTAACGAGAACCCATAAATAATAATTTTTATAACTCTGTGTGTGATTTACGTGATATATCCGTGCTGCAAAGTTGTTTTTTTTTTAATACACGTTTTAGCATCGCAAAACGCATCCTTGACGGACAATTATTGTTTTTCAAAATCGAAGAATTTCCAAGCTTTATTATTTTTCTCTATAATTAACGTATCAGTAAATCAGTACGAAATTTTCTTTAGTATGATATAACAAGAGCGTAAAATAAATGTGAGCCAAAAATATTATAAATTGCAAGAGTAGTTGACAATATTTTTTTTTTCTTCCGAAATCTATAGTTAATTTTATGACGTAAAGATCCTATTGGTGTAGCACTTACGATCTTTTAGAGAAATAAATTTGCGTACATTTTGAGTATTGAATTTCATGAAAATTCAAATTGTACAATATGCGTGCGTCGTATGTGACACTAATATAGCTTCATGTTTTCAAATGAACTGATTATTCTATTTAAAAAATTGTCTCATTCAATCAAATATAATCGCCAAAAAAAATCTATTTCAAATTAGTATTTTTTTCACCTTAAACGGCAGTCAATTCCGTTGACGATCTTATAATAGAGCGACTATATTTTACACTTGTATTGCCCATTACAAGCTATCAATTTTCATGTTTTGAATTGAGCTAATTATTCTATTTAAAAATTTGTGCCATTCAATCAAATATAATCGCAAAAAAAAAGTCTATTTCAAATTAGTATTTTTTTCACCTTAAACTGCAGCCGTTGACGATCTTATAATAGAGCGACTATATTTTACACCCATATATTACAAGCTATCAATTTTCATGAATCTAATGCATAACATATATATATATACAAATTTTTCACCAAAACTACTGATGGTAGGTGTTGCTACCGCAGGATTTTTTCTACATGAAATGATCTCCAAATTTCGAGAGAAAAGAGCATTGGCAAGGCTCAAAAATCTTATATTTAAAATGAAAAAGGTAAACTACTCCTACAATTTATAAAGTTTTTGGCCCAAATTTACGCACTCGTAACATATTTATAAAAAATTACGTATAAATTGACCGATATCTCAATGCACTAAAAAAAAAAGAAACGAACGGACTCCTAAAATGTTTAACAAACTAATTTGCCTTTCACAGATATATTTTGCGATGGTCAAACAGTGAACAAAAAAAATTGTTGAATTCTGTAGCATGAATATATCTGAGTAGTCACATACGAGGTAAAAATCTCCCAACTACCCTCAAAAGTTAAAAAAAAAAGTAATGCAAACCCAATTTCAAGATACCTGAAAAATCCCTGAGGTGACTATACAGCTGGTAGTATCGTGGCGTTGGTATACAATATAGAAAATGGCGGGAATATGAATAATTTTTGAAATAATTACATATAAATGTGTGAAAAAAAAAAACGATATTTACAATAATCTATATGGTAGATTTATAGCATAATTTTGATAGTGTATATAGGTGTGTCTGCAGTGTTCAGAATGCAAGTGAACGAGTCGGAGTGATCTGTGTGTGGTAAATCTCTCTGGGTGTGTGTGTGTGTGTGTAAGCCAGAGAGCACGTTTGACGGTTAATAGTGAGAATGGAATAGTATAAGCTCACCGTCACAGCGTTCCAATCCCGTTGATCTTACGAAACTAACCAGATGCTGCTTGATGCTGGATCGGTTTCGTATGACGCGCGCGCACACACACTTGATCGTATCGTCCGTATCTAGAGAGCAGCAGCACCAGCATAACCCCGTAACTACTGCATAAAAAAAAAAAAAAGACAAAAATCAACGATAGCTAATACGATTTATGAAATATACTCAACGCAATTTTTTCCTTTTACCAACATAATATTTACAGAATCGTCATTTGTGATCATACATTCGAATCATTCCACATTATTTACGTACAATTTTTTTTTTTGTATACTCTCGAATCGATTTCTGGATTTTCATCTCCCTCTCTCTCTCTCTTTTCGCGCGCTTCGGAATAAGAAAACTTAAATCGACGCGACTCTAGCTAGCATATATTTCGATAACAAAAATATCGATATACAATTGAAGCTTTTGGGAATGCTGCCATCTTTTTTTTTGGAATCCACAAACTTTAATAGGTGAGAAAAATTATAAAAAGTTTGCCCAAAAGTGATAAATTCCAAGTGATTGTTAGGGTATGATATAGTAATACACCGCAATATATATATATATATTCAAATTTATGTTCGTATATATAGGTACCTATCCCATGTACGTTCGTCGAGGACACATAAATTTTCACCCTTTGTTAAGTCGATTCGAAACGCAACAGTTAGAGCGAGATACACAGAGTTAATTATTACGATTCGCGACACCTTCAGTAACTGACAATGAGTTTCTTTCACTCACTTTTTTGCTTAGCCGTTTTTTTCTCCTCGCAGTTGCGACAATATGAGAGAAACGAAATTGTACGACTGTCAAAACTCGATTCTTATTCGCGACGCCGATGAGAATTCTAACCTCAAATAACGTTTACGGGTCGATTGCCAGGTGAGTAGCCAACCAAATGATTATTGAACGGAGAGGGACTAAAAAAGAAATACAGAATACAGCGCTGCAGTGAAGCTGCGGCCGGACCGAGCGACACGAGTGAGAGAGAGAGAAAGAGAGATACAGAGATACGAATGTTTCTGTGTATGTGTCTCTCTATCTTGCCCCTATATAATTTACAAAGTAGTATTTGTATATGAAGAAAGAGGGAATAGAACGAGGCAGTTTGCTTTGGTTTTATATATATATACATATATGTATTTATATATATATATACACGAGGGCTTTGCCGTCCGACGTTCCTGACATGGGAATCTTAACGTCGTAGCTTGCTACGGCTGCACAATGGACGCCGCTTCGACTACACACAGCGCAGCGCGCGCTCTTCTACACACACGGCTACTTGCTGCACTATAAGCGGCTGTACACACACATATATATATATATATATATACATACAATTTGTAACCCGCGTAGTTATGCCCAGAAGGCGTATATAACGACGGCCATGTTAAACACAGAAGCCTTGCATCATCACGACGCAATTATCGTGATATTAATATATGCAACAATGTTGATGAACAGCCACGACAAATTTATCATAATAATCAATATTCGATCGATCAACTACACTTGAATTTCGTCACACACTTTCACAATGAATATTCGATAAAAGTTTTAACAAAACCATGTCGTTTTGACAAATTTCTGTATCGTTGATTACATTTGTTCCATTTTTAATTTCTCCCGCCACTACTTTTACTCTCTGTGACCTAACGACGCCTCTGAGGCGCCAGATTAGACAATCTCAAAGAGATAACGCTTGATAATATATTGTAAACCGAGCTTGATTCGAAATGAGAATTCGATTTATTGCCAAAGAATCATTCGGTTTGTGCTGATCAGCTGATCGCTCAACGCGCGTGTAATGGAACATCATGGCCGTTTAATCGAGATAATGAAAGAAAATAAAAGTTAAGACAGCTCAGAATTCTTGTATTACAATTAGCTAATCGTACCGTTTTTCGCTTGTTTTTGGCGCGTCGAAACGAAACGACACTCGATTGTACTACTGTCTCTCTCTCTATGTTGTGTGTGAGAAACCACACGATGGCCAATGGGCGAGTGTTTCGTGTTTGCGTCGTATATGGCTCTCACGTACCTATATCGCTTTATACCTACAAGCAAACATACCGACCATCTCACGTGTAGCAAGAGAGAGAGAGAGAGAGAGAGAGAGAGAGAGAGCGACGTGAGTGAGTCCTCGTGTTTGTGTAAGTTTTAACGCATATATAGGTGCAAATGAGCCAGACAAGACACATTGATAGAAATGCCCGCACTCTCCCCGTCCAAAGCCCCGTCGTCCTCGCTTCATCGCCCCGCTCAACACCGCGCGCCGCGCTGCGCCCTACGCACACACGTACACGCCAGCAAAAAATGTTTTTTTTTTTTTTTTTTTTTTTTTCGTTGTTTTCCTAGTCAGGCTTTTAACGTCGAATAAAAATTCACATGGGGCGGTATAAAATTTCATGGAAATATGTACAATACAACACAAATGATTAAATATACAAATTTGGAAAAAAAAAAAAAAAAAAAAAAGAGTGTTGGTAGATTTCGACTATTGGATCTTGGCACTGCGGTTGCATCGAACGTTCGTGAAACGTCAAGCGTATATAAAATGAGAAGGCTGTATAATCGAAATTATTGTACATTTGGACGAGCGATGAATTAAAGTCTGCATTATTTGTTGAAAATTCAAGGAATCATTGGAATTATAAATTTTTTTTCGAACGAATAACGTTGTATTTTGGCATAAAAATAATGACCGTATAGATCGTAGATGGACTGTGTTGAGCACGCGTGTATATATAAATATACGAATGCATGGCGCAAGCCAGGCGAAATGGGACTAACGCGTACGCAAAGGCCTTGGTCGTAATGGAGTCCCGTGACGCGCAACGTACTCTTAATATCATAAAAATTCGTCGAATAATAAATGACCTTTGTATTATTTATGAAAATATTCAAGATGATGATTCATTATGAGTTTAGGGAGATTCGATTTGATGAAAAAACGATACGGAAAAATAGAAACTAAATGGTATGGCCAACGGAGGGTATATCTCCGGGGCAGCCATTTGCTATGACGGTTGTGTAGCTAAATAAAAACGTACTCACAAAATAACGTAGCACAATGATTCACCACGATGTTAATCACTCGCGTATCGCACTTGGCACAGTGCTTATGGTTTATTAATTATAGTTAAATCCAATATTCGAATCTGTCAACACGGCGTTACGAAAATATTTGGATTTTTCTTACCTGAACAGTCTTCTACAGCTAAAAGGATTCTCAGCTTCGAATATCACGACCCCACGCCACTTATGCGGCATATGGAAGTGTACAGGGAAAATCTTCATTCCCATTGGTTTATTTCAGATAAGCCGCAAAAAGTAAGCCAATCAGCGTCAACCTTTTACGTTTTCAAGCGTTTCTTTTTTGCTCCCCCCACCAACGTTCCGAATGTACGTAGCAAGGAAGGGCGGGAAAAATATATGACCAAAACCATACGTGATATGTTAACATTTCTTCTTACGAATTTCATTCTATTTGGCGCAATGATAGTTTATAAATTTTACTCGCTCAGATTTTGTACGATATTTGGCTCGAATATAACTCAACTGGCCCTCAAAAGCTAAATATAATTCACCGAGGTTAGGATATTGCGCCGTTACAGATGTCGCCACCAGACAATCGCGAGCAGGCAGCCAACTGTCAAATATCGTTATTGTGTACACATATCACACTTTGCACAAGCACTATATATATGGTGTAGAGGGGCGCAACACGAGAAAGGCATATGAGCTATGCCCATGCACATTTCATACGCCTTTTTAATCTTATGGTCAGAGCATCAATATATATATATATGATTTTCATTATATCATTGGACTGCAAAGGCTCAGCATTTTATGCGGCTACGAGTTATTTTTTTCAATGTTGGTCAAATTGCTACATCGCGCAGCGAACATCACGCTGTACGCACTCAGCCGGAATTTCTCCTCGCGCAAACGTGTCATGCAGCTCTGTACATACATACGTAACGATGCATCTATCTATATATAACCAAGGCACAACCACACATCGAGAAAGTACACTACCTATTTACCGAATGTCGAGTTCTGCGTGTCGCGTCGTACTTTCAGTGCATTCTACACAATCGAAAAGGTGCAGATGACAAAACGTCGTGCATACGCTCGTGAATTGCTTCAAGATAAGAAAAAAAAATCCTGCAAGGTTCAACGAAATCCTGCAAGAAACTATTAAAGTGGCAAAGTTTTTTTTAAACTTTGTTTTCTCCATAAAAAAAGAAACTTTACATTCACGAGTACATAAAAGATACTTTTGAGTGTGATCGGCAATGTGATGTTTCTCGAGTGAAGATCTTATCTGTTTGTGAATTGTGGAAAATTCAGTGATCGGAGCGAGTATCTGACGCGACTTGGAGGATATCGATAAGCGTGTAAATGTCAAACAAATTATATATACAAAGTGCGCGTTATTCCCGCCCGGTTTCATGACAATTTGACAACAAAAAACAGTACAATAATGACGTTTCAGAATTGGCCGGTTATGAGTGAAAAACTTGACGCAATAATGTGAATCGATCGTTGGTTAATTTTTTTTGTTTTTTTTATCTGACATTTCGGTGCTTTTTCGAGCCAAGGCTCCAGATTTATAGACTCGTGTCACTCGAAACAAAATACCACACATTATTGTTGTCATTTCGCAAACATTCTCGGCTGAGTTTCCATTTTCGAAGTTTATTTTCGAAAAAAAAAAATGAACGGATTCAGTACCGGTGAGGAGGACTCGAGAGGAGCGGCAGATCAAATCTGCTGTTTGATCGACGAGGGTGAAAGATGCTCCAGATCAGCGGGCAATGCATCGTACAGCAAACGTATTCAAAAAACGGTCACTCAAAGACGTCTTAAGCTAAATCAAGATCTCACGGTAAAGTTTGTCGCCTCTCTGTATTATTATTAACAAAAATGTGCCATTGTGCCGGGTAATTAAAAAAAGTTTGGCTGACCCTCATTACCCTTTTAATATTTCTTCCGTACTCGAAAATATTATCTTTTTAAATATTTTCATTCTCTTTTTTCCCCTCATTATTGAAAGCTGACCCTCATTACCCGTTCGAGGTAGTTACAATGCTAACGTAAGAAAAAAAAAATGGTTGACAATTTGATATTTTTTGTCCCCACGAGTTTCCTCATTTGTCTAAAGAGTCCTCTAGAGGAAAGCCAAATAAATGAAAAAAAAAAAAATCTCATAGACAAAGTTTTGTGCACAAATGCAAATCATTACAAAGCAATGAAAAAAATTTCTAATATTTTTACAGGTTCGTCACACATACATTTGTGACTATCATAAACAAGTAATACAGTGCGCTCGATCAAAGCAGCAGCAGCAACGCAGGAGAAAAGACTCCGAAGAAGATTCGGGCGAAACTGACAACGATCTTCCAGAGGTCGATCTCTTCCAGCTTCAAGTAGGCACCCTGAGACGTTACAAGAGACACTACAAAGTCTCGACTCGGCCTGGTCTCAATAAGGCCCAATTGGCAGATGTGAGTCTATGTAAAAAAAAAACCTATTTCTCCCTCTTCTACATACATCAATTTGATAATTTGTATTTCTGACGAAATGTTCTTATTTTTCTCTCGCAGGCTCTAATGAAGCATTTCAAGACAATTCCGGTTGCCGAAAAGGAGGCCCTAAGTTTCTTCATATATACAGTTAAAACAAACGCAAATAAGCTAGATCAAAAGAATGGATTGAGCAGCGACGCAACGTAGCCTAGGCGCACAGGCTCGGTGCCTCAAGAGCCAACAATTGTCATATATACTTAATTTAAGTGAGATAAAGAGTCTTTTCTTTTTTTCCAAAAACCTCCTGAAGACTTTTTAACTTGTTGATAAAAGGTACATATTTTATAAGAATAATGTATAAATCTGAGAGAGACTATTATTATTTGTCGAATGAGTGATGAGAAGAACAAAAAAGAGAACGATGGAAAAGAATGAAAAAAAATAAAATAACTAAAAAAAAACTCTGTTCACTCTTAATCAAAATGTCTTCTTTTTTTATTCACATCAAATCCTTGGTCGATATCGTTCTCGTAGTCTCTTCCTCGCTGTCGCCACTCAGTTCTGCAAAATATACGATCATTGAGTACGATTACGATTTTGATAAAAAAATTAAAATAATTTACACCAATAATCCACAAGGCATTTTTTTAATGCAGTTTTTTGTTCTTGAGATTTACGTTCAATATTGGCCCTATTTTGATCATTGAGACAATTAAAGTAACATTAATTGTTGCAAACTACAGCCTTTTGTTTATAAAGTCATTTTCACGGAAGTAATCAAGCAAACTTTTCTCCAAATTTATATATATAAATTTTGAACCGAAAAATTCACCCATCTTTTACACGTTCACAGGAGTTTTACGTAAACTCATTTTTTCACGAATAATCAATGCATGTTACCTATTTCATCCAGAACCCTTTTTTGAATCTTTGCCTCGCCAACCATTTCAATGTCGTCTTCGTCCTCGGATGGCTCCGAGCTCTCCCATGTGTTCGGTCCACCCTCACCAATCTTATTTTCCTGTAAAAAGAGAAAAAGAAAACTGATCTTATCAACAATACTTATTTTACCAGGCAGATTTATTCATAGCCAGCTTTGGGCATACCGCAACTAATTGAGCGGATCCCTCTCCGAGAGACACAACGAAACTCGAATCTTCCGATAAATCTACGCACATCTTGACATCATCATCTTGCATACTCGGACGATTTTTCAAATGTTTCTCGGCATTCCAGCCGGCTAGCCTAATACTGATACGCTCCTTCATCATCGCCATTATTTTTTCGCTCGCTATTGAATCTTTGAGGCAGCTCATCCTGCCAGAAGTAATGTCCGATTTTTCGTATCTGAAAGATGCAACTATTTATAAAAATTATACGAATTTAGTTTGATTGAGCGAGAATAAAAGCCTCGGGATAGGTTTAAATTAATGTACCTTGCTTGAACGTCTTGCTTGACCTCTTCTCGAATAAGATTGACTATACTGGCAGCGTGATTCGCTGCTTTCTTCGAGACTGCGGCTATAACGTCCGTGACAATACCCGTTCTTGCAGTATAGTCAAAATGCAAACTGCAAACTTCTCTGTATGAATTGATGGCCAGCGTCAATTGAGCAACGCCAAGTCTCTCTTCCATGTAAGTCGGATCGATCACGCTTCTTCCGCTAAAAGAAAAATAAATATTTGTAAGATTTTTAAGGTGTTGATCAGACGAAATGAAACGAGTCGGAAATATGAGTTCTTGGACATTGGTTTTTGAACCGTATAACCGTGGCTCGTATAAAAATTTGGGTTTAATCTGAAATGTGGACACGCAGAATCCTCACACACGCACACTCATGTACGAGAGAAATACGGAAATTAAGGCAGGAAATTGAGATGATGTGGAAAAACATTCTAAGGTATTCGCGAGCTCATAGAAATAATTGTCTTTTTTCAATTTGGCAATATTAGAAAGTCGATTACTGACCACCAGAAATGAAAATAAAACAACGATTTTCGTTATTTTATTTTTATTATTTTTTCACGCATGGCGCTTATCGGAGGAAGTAGCTAACTCCATTTTCAACTCAAGAATTTATGCATTTGTCATCTTGGGAAATAAAATATAGAAGATTCGGCAAATTCATACTCGCTTGACAAACCGCGCGGAGTTTTACCGCGCACAAAATACGCCCCTGCGCGAAAGGAACACCTTAATGTGATAAAAATCATAAGATCGATTACGTCGTAAGATAATTTATAAAACCAACTTTTCGAAAGTTGCGAACGACACGCATACGGGATGATGATACAGCGTCAAGGGCAGAGGATCCTTTTCAGAGAACGAGTGAACTATCACCTCATCTCCTGTTATTGTTACATCCGGCCTGTGAAAATGTGACAGAGCTGCCAATGTTGCTATGCACGCGCAATCCACCAGATTTCCATCATGATTTATTATATTCACGTCCACCCTTATATTCCAAACCTGCCCAAAGGATGACAAAAAAAAATCAATACTGAGTGAAAAAAGAAAGGCAAAATAAAAATGATTTCTCGTCATTTCCTCCCCATTCACAAAGATTCTTGTATAAAGAAGCAGTATTTTTAATTCAAACCTTCACATCGATAGAAATTTGTAATTGGAAGGGCGCGCACATTTCCAATTTCTAACTTTTTCTCCATTTTTTCACTAGATATTCTGAAGTTTCATTTAGATTGAATATTATTGACATAAAATTCAACATCTCATTGCATCGACAGAACTTTCTTGACCTTGACGAAATTTGTAACGAATCATGTTCATTTGTTCCTGTTCGTGTGGAAACAATTTTCAATCAAATTCTAAAAGTTAATTCTTACTTTGAGGAACTTTTCGAAAAATTCTTGAAATCCTTTTATGATTTTTATCAAACTTGGTCTCAAATATTCTTAAACATGAGCCCGATTTCTAAATTTACGATTATGACGTTTTTTCAAAAAATACAAAATCAAATTCATCAAATCTAAATAAAAAATAAAAGTTTTTCTAAATATTTGAACATATTGAACAAAAAAATTGAAATGTTTTGCACAAAGAAAAGAATCCTTGTTTTATAGGATCCGTGCATCAATTACAGCAATGTAATTGCATTTATCTTACTTTTTTGTCAGCTACAATGCACAAAGACTCGAGATCTATGCATTTTGAGTCCTTGAAACATTTCTCCAATTGCCTGTTGATGAAAACTCCAGCTTCTGATTGACGACTTGCCTCAAAATGAGGGGCAGCCATTGGATTGAGTTCAACATAAATTTGTAACTTTCCCTCATTGGGACGAGCCGATTGGGGAGGTTGAATATCGCACGATACATTCGCAACAACCCTAAAATCAAGGCAGTAGATTTAATTCAAATATATCTCGCGCTAAATTAATTTAAAAAAAAAACTATTCGAGTACCTCGTTTGACCGAAAGTAGCGAGACAACAACCCCAGTTGGAACCAAAGTACAATTTGACAGGACGAGCTTCCATCAATTTTCTTCCATCCAATCGCTAGAGGAACAAAAATACCGCATTACATGGTACATGACAGAATTGTCTCAATTTATCATAAAAACAAATATAATAATTTTACCTTTTCTTCGTAAATCGCTCTGTTAACAAATTCTCGTTCACAACGGGACAATGGAATTTCTCTCATTATTGTTGTTTTTTTATTGCTGTCACGTTATCAACGAAAGTGACTTTTATGCCGAAATTTATGAGCACAGTGGAACAGAAGAGTTTTCACCAATTTTAGGTTATGTTTGCTGCTCCGACCATGTGAAATGTAGCCAATAGGAATTGAAGAAATAATTTTTGAGCGTCCGTAAAGTGGCGTCATCTGAGCCATCAGATGTGGCCGGCTTTTGCGGCTGCTCCTCGTCTAAAGTCTGAGCCTGAATTGCTTGCTAGTTGCATGATAAACGTGATAACGAGCAGAGCCTTTTTGATATCGAACTAGACACGAGGAATTTCAAAAAGAATGGCTGATTTATCGGGTTTCAGCGGCTCGGGATTTGAGGCAAATGCCGGTGGGCCCAAAGCATCGTCAAAAGGCGTCGATGCCGAGCTCCAAGGTTTTCTCATGATGGAAAAGCAAAAAGCCCAATTGACTGCTCAGGTAAAATCTTTCATATATATTTCTGATGTAACTTCTTGGTTAACAAATTCCAAATAAAATGTCTACATATATACACACTAGGGGGTTTTGCCGCGGTGCGCGCTTCGGGTGCCACCTCCCTGCCTCCCCCCTCAAGGTTATACGGGGTTCGACCTTTTCTTTATGGGGGTTAACTTATGAGGGGTCGCTCGATTATTATACATGACGGTGGTGACGACAGCGATATATTTTTATAATGTAAAGAGATAAATACTGGGGGGACTACATGCCCCCTGCACCCTTGTCCCGTAACCCCTGCCCCGTATGTCAATGCCTGCATGAGTTCCTCTGAGGCGTGTAGTTTAAATGAAACACCCGGTATATAAACCCCAATTCTTGTACATTATGTACACACATATATATATATTAACATCCCAATAGCACGATTATATTTGTTTATCATTGTTACGCAGGTCCACGAATTCAATGATGTTTGTTGGGACAAATGCGTGGATAAGCCTGGAATAAAATTGGACAGTCGAACGGAAACGTGCTTGAACAATTGTGTCGACAGGTTTATCGATGTGTCACTATTGATAACCAATCGATTTACCCAATTGTTACAAAAATCAGCGGGTGGTGGATTTTGATGACTTGATGTTATTAATGTTATAATTACCCTAATTGCCTCATTGAATCTTGTTACTAGTGCCTTGTTCTTGGCAACATTTCATCTAACTTTTGGGTATCTTGATTTTCTTACATCTAAGTCACTCGAGAAATCTACATCACCGTTGGGATGAATTACCAACTCGATTGAATGTCACAAAGAGCAGCTCACAAGCTACAAGTCCATATTTTTTTTTTCCAAAGAAATCCCTCATGCTCCAAAATGATGAGCACTGAATCTAATTTTTGGCTAATTGAAATGTAAAGAGTTTGCCATTTTCATCGTAGCCGAAAAATCTTATAATGCTGTTAGTTGGTTTCGTAATAAATTATGTTGGAATAAGATATGAAAAGTTATATTTATTAAATGCTCCAATTATCTACATAATAATTAGTACCCATACACGTACAGTATTCTGGTAAAATATCAAGGAATACAGGTGATCATTGGAAAGTCATTCGCCCATCCCCTCTCATAAATATACATATATATGATTTTGGCATGTACCTGAATATTTTATAATTCGTTTTTTTTTTCTACATGCAAACGTAAATTATCCTCAACCACAATTCAATCAGATGGATATTGGCCTTTGTGGCAAGCACATGTTGTAAAAAGCGTCTTTCTTCCAAAAATCTTTTCCCTTCCAGCCACACCAGCCTTTGCTCAAAATTATCGTCAAGTTTTCCGCTCCCGTATAATGTGGATCGAGAATGAGATATTTAACATCGCCACTTGTCTCGTTGTAACTCATGCCGAGGATCGTGTGTGCCAAGACTCCTCCACCTAACAAATTCAATCATACAGTTTTATTCTCTTTTCAATTATCATTTATGGTCGCATCAACAGCCTGCATTATTAGTGACTTTATATAAATAAAAGTCGAAACAAAGTTAAATTTTAATACGAAAGAAAGGATAATTAAATCATAATCATCTCCTTTCACTCATAGTTTTTTTTAACAATATGGGATATTTTTACAAAGTTATGTGAAAGTTGGGGCAGTTAAGGTAGATTCTAATTAGCTGTAAATTCTAAATTTAGTGCAGATTAAATTTTCTAATCGAAGGTTTTTTCTTCTTTGCTGTCCTCGGGATTTGCTGCACTCGCTCAGTACCGAGCGCGAAAACTTTTCACAAAAGTGTAACTAAGGTAATAAAACCTAGCATAAAAGTAGAATATTATTTGTAAAAAAATGTCCTTACCGATCATGACCGGTGTACCCTGCGTTTCGAAATGATGAGCGAGATCACTCGCCAAATCTGACATTTCCTCGCCATTCGAGGCACAAAGGACTTTAACGGTGACATCTAAAAGCGTTTCCAGTACAAATCCAACTTCGGTCGATCCGATCCATTGCTTGCTACCGACGAAACTCGAAGGTTTATCACCAATCTCAACGAGACACTTTTGGATATCACGATGTGACGGAATATCCTTATCCGTGTAGCCTTGTAGCCTATATTTGCGAGAGAGAGAAAGAGAGAGAGAGATGATAAATAATTTACGATCAAATTTTCAATTGAATTTTCATTCTCTCACCTGTACCACGAGACGATCGTTTGAAGAGATCGATAGGCGCATCCCCATCCATTGTCGTCAAAGCCATTTTGCATGTAATGATGATAAGAATATAATCCATCGACTGTAACGACTTTTCCATCTGGAATATTTCACAAATTGATGTGAAAATTATTTAGAAGCTTCGAAAAATAATTACGCTATTAAGCATTTTTTTTTTTCTAAATTAATTGATTTTTGTACCTTGAGGCGGGGAAACGATCGCCTCATGAGGATTCAATGGCGGCTCGTTTGCTCTCAAATCGCTTAAAAATTTAACGGCATTGGTTCTTTTGAAACAGGGCCGTGTCAGATCGAGTGCGAGAAATTTGTGAAGATTTTTTCGATATTTACCTGAGATAAATTTATCACGATATTTAGAATATTAGTGAGATATTAATATGGAAATGATTGAATATTTGGGATTTTACGTAATTCTTCATCGGGCACTCCGCTTGGATAAGTAACTGTCATCAAATGACCACAGGCACGTGGTCTGAAATGCCACGGTATGGGAAGCCTCAATGTATCGGTCTCGTTTATTTGCCGGATTACTGATCTCTCGATCAATCGGATATTACGGCAAACCGATTCCACGAGAATCGCGTAAAGTTGAGCTGCTGTTACGGTCTGTCCGACAATCGACAATGCATCGATTAGAAGATTAAATTGAAGGCTCTCGAAAGGTCCTACACAGCACAATAGGATAATATTTTCCGATCATTTGCATATTAAATAAAAACTCTTGGAAAATATCAATCTCACGTTTGATATGGTGCAGCACGGGTGCGCATTTCAGACTCGGTTCTGCCAGTTTTTCACGTGACATTCCCCACAGCATGGTGGCTCGTATAACATCCTGAATTAAACGGTGAATCAGAGATTAGAAATTCTTAGAATACGATTGGGCCTTATTAATTAATATTACAGTAGAAGATCGATTATCCGAACTAATTGGGATGGGACGTCGTTCGTGGAAAAAAAACCCAGAAACGTTCAGATTTAACGAGTGAGAATAACGCGGTTGAGAAGGCGCAGGGAATAATCAATTTGCATCCCTTGTTCAACAATATAATGGCTTTTTCAATTTGCCTACGTCGTGCAACAATATAATGGCTTTGTCGATTTTGCTATATTCGGCAGAGCTTACACATGGCACAAGAGCAAGAGATATAGCGATGGACCGAACGTACGCCAAACGTGCCGATGTTTTAGAACTATGTAGGGTGCTTCGAAAAGCTAGAAAACCAGCAAAATCGCTCATACAAACCGAATCATCATTCGGTTACTTTTCTATTGAATAATCAACGTTCTACTAGTATAATATAAAAGTTTTCATTAAAAACGTACCACGATTTCAGAAACATTTTTTATCGACTGATTCTTCTGATTGGTGTTGAAACCTTCACCGGATGCGGATGCCAATTCTTTTATAGACACGTTTTTACAATCGCTGTCATTACCTAGAAGGTATACGTTACTTTGTGGAAATTGAAAACCAACGTTTCCCGAGGCAATCTGCGAATTAATGAGAACGTAGATTTTTTTTGGTTCCCTCATAAAGAAAACTCTAAATAAAAAAAAAAAAAATTGAGATTTTTATAAAAAAATGCTTAAAATGTTTCAAAACGTCAGGCAGACACTTTGAGAAAAGATTAAAAAATTTATAACTTAAGAATAATTTGAGCTATCAAGGCATAGAACACATCTGAAGCACTGAAACGTTTTTGTCGTTTGGAATTATTAGAATTATGGATGGAGTTATTACGTATTTGTGGGAATTAAAGATTGTTGAAAAAATGTTCATTTGTACTCTGGCTCATGTAATTTTCGAGCTATCGTACTGAATTTTTTTACAAACATTGACTATAGTCAAACAACGTTTGGTATTGATTTTTCATGAGAATTGATCAAAAATGTATATTCACCATCAATCTCTAAACAGTGTGATACTAAAAATGAGTTTATACCAGATTTCGGAAAAATTGACCAAGTGGTTCTGTTTTATGGAATTTTTATTTGTTCGAAATGAGGACGAAAAAGGTGCAAAAGTCGAAAAATGCACATCGCTTCCTCGTAAAATTGTCCCTCAGTGCCAACATTATCTCTGCGAAGAAGCCAAAATTGACTTAGCTTGTTCATAAAGGGTGTTTTGTGCATGGGAAAAAATTGAAGAGAGAGCAATGTACGATTGTCAGCAAGTTTTTTTTAATGGAAAAATAAGAATATCTATGAGAATTAAAAATAAATTGGCCTACACTTTTCCTAGTCTCCTGAAGAGCTTGAACAACGTCATCCTTCGTAGTGGCAATTGGAAAAGACGTTTGTACCCTAATGTAAGAAAATCGTTGCCATATATCGTGTTCGCTGATGATTTCTACCTTATCGGCAGATTGCAACATTTCGTGAACATAATAGTATGCCTGAACATTGGCATCTTTTAATGAGTATTTGATGAGAAGTGGATTGTCCGTAATATCAATATCCTGTGAAATAATAAAATTTGATAAAATGTAAGGGTGATTTTGAGCCATTTTAGAGTACAAGGCTGATATGATTACCTTGAATGCATCAGGAATTTTTTCCTCACATTCTCCAATAAAGAGTACACCACAGAGATCAATCTCCACAGGCATATTTGGTTGAAGTGAAGCTGGCTCGGCTGAGCATTCGTCGTCATTGGTCACATTAATGGCAAATGTTAGTACCGTTAATGCATTGTCACACATTATTCCAAAGAGACGTCCAGTTACTTTAGAGCTCATATGCTGCAAACGCTGGAAAATAAGTCGGGTGTGTAAGTGATGGTGAGTGAATGAATTTTAAGGTGATGTGAAATACCGACGGTCGGTAAACAAAACTGTAATTAAACATTCTCGGAGAGAGTTTATTAACATTTGGAACAAAAGCAAAATCTGACGACCAGGAGAATAAAATAATGGAGAGTTTGAAATTTTCATGTTGCTATAAAATGTCAATAAAGGAAAAGAAAAAAATGATTGAAAGAATCATTCGCTATCTCTCTGTTGCTTTCGTGCGTAATTCACGCGATTGGTAACCGGAAATAATCAGAATTGTAATATCAGTTAGGCTGTAGAGCCGGTATATAGTTGGTTAGACTTTCGACTGATTAACAGAAGTAATAAGCAATATTTGCAATATTTAATATTCAATAATATATAGCGAATAGCAATAAATTCAAGACTCACATCAATCACGCTGGACGATATCGTAAGTGGTGGAGTCATGTTGACAATATTTATTATTTTAAATATAATGACACGATCACGCGATAGCTAGCAAGTAAATAAAAGACGGAATACTTTAAATTGCCATATGTGCTGACAGGTGATATCGCGTGTTACTCCCTCGCGAGAGAGGAGAGAATTAAAGCAGCTGGTCAATTTGAGGGTATTTGAAAAATTCACCGCTAGAGTGAGCCACCTTTGAGTCTCATGGATGGCCTCGCGCGTTCTCAACAACGAACGAGCGTGAGACAAAAGTGCGATAGTTTTGCGAACGCTCGATTCAAACTCTCATCGATGATTGGACATTGAGAATTTTTCATTCGACAGAATCATTCAATTGGCCGTTTCAAGCAACGCTTGTAACGTATAGCCAGCTGGGCTTTGAGGGGAGAGAGAGAGTTACGTTTGTTTGAAATCAAACGGCAACAGAACTGTTTGTTGGTATTCGATCGTCCGACTAGAGAAGCGCGGCGGGATTTATCACTGCCATGCCCGTGTGGCTGAGATCGTTTTGAAATATTCTCAAGTCTCTTCGATCGAGGAAAGAATCCACACGGGGGCGAAAAAATCGTCTTCGTGAAGTACGAGCAGGCTCCGCGGATTAGACGCGACCAAATTCGATAACGGCTAAACACGGTTGATAAATAACCGCTTCAAGGGGCTTCTCCGGGCGGTTGAAACGCGCGTGGCTGCAAACGAAGAGAATTTTTACGCGGAGAACATTTTTTTCGTCCCCTAACGAGCGCAAACGGACACAAATTTAACGGAAATGGCCACGATACGGATACACGAGGATCAAGAGAATCGTATCAGTGATTCTCGACGGGGCAAGGAAAATTCCTCGTTGGCCGGTCATCAGGGAAATGGCCTGCAACAGAACAAACGGCCGGTCTTGGCGGTTTTACACAACAACTGCCATCGTAATGCCAAAATCGTGAGTATGCCGCCCTTTTTTCTTCTCTTACTCTTTTTTTTTTGCCTCGACGCAAATTTGCACGTTTCTTTTTCCATTTTGACGCTGTTAAGGTGTAGCTCGGTGGAAAATGGCTGAAGTCAAAAATTCAATTATTATATTTTGAAAAAAATTTGTAAAATTACATTAATTGATATGAAAATAGACGAGAAATATTTCAGAGGGTATACGATGACTGATTATAACTAATTACGATCCTCAATGAATAATATTATTTATAAAATAATTTTTTTCTAGTTTTCTAACCTCTGACAGGACTCTAAAAAATTATTTTTTCAAATAATATCGATCTTGCAATTTATTGCTCGGGCAAATCCGGAAGAAATATAAATTTTTCGATAAAAGTTTAATGTCAATTATGATTTTTTACTAAAACTACACGATGGATCAGTTTCAAACTTTTCCGAAAAATTTATTAGATTTTTCCGTTCCATTCTTGAATTTATTTATGCTGCTCAAGGGACTCTGCTATCCACAATTTATTACCAATATCATGGCAGCTCTTTTTCTACCAGACCAATATTTGAATAGCCAAACTTTCGTATATTTGCCAAACAAAATGGTGAATAATCTTTTTTATGGTCTTATAATTGATGCAGAAAAATTCAATTTATTAATTAATTATAAAAAATAATCGGCTTAATAGAGATTTGCGACCGAACAATTTTAAATCGCCAAAAAATTATCGTTTATCGTGGCATGCATGATTTTTCCTAGGATATCTGTGGCAAGGATGAAAAATACACGAAACCAAAGGCATTTTCGAACGTTCAGTCTGAAAATTTCAAAGCTTTTGAGGAAAAAAAGGATGAGGGCATCAAGATCTATGAGGACAAACTCGTCGAGGAGACGTCTGTCGTCCTGAGAGAAACTAGGGAAACAACTGAAATACAGATAAAACAGACTGTCGAAGTTGCACTGAAGAACGAACATGAGAAACCCACTCTGGAAGTGAATCCTAGCAACATTGGTGTTGTACCACCTTTCTGCACGGGTGTTCAAGAGAAACGCGACGATAGCCTATTTTCCCAAGTTGTACCAATGTCCCTGGAGAAATCATTGGCCTTTATCGACTCTAGCAAGAAGCAAGATCAGAAAGCCAAGAGGGAAGCATGTAAAACCCTCAAAAACAGTTTTTTCGACATTGACGAGTACAGGGCGGACATCTACAATTATTTGCGAGTTGCTGAGGTAAAATCACATTTACGAGAGAAAAAAAAAGAATATGTATTTTTTTGTTTACTTTACGTGATCTCGCGATGAAAATTTTATGCATTATAATTGTATGATTTGTGCATTGTTAGACTCATCACAGACCAAAGCCTGGCTATATGAAGAAACAACCAGACATTACCTCTTCCATGAGGTCAATCTTAGTAGACTGGCTGGTCGAAGTTGCCGAGGAATATCGGCTACACAGTGAAACTTTGTACCTGGCTGTTTCGTACATTGATCGATTTTTGTCATACATGAGTGTCGTACGTGCCAAACTCCAACTCGTCGGTACCGCTGCCATGTTCATCGCTGCGTAAGTTTCGCGATTTTTCATACATTCTCAGCACTAAGACGACTGATGAAAATTTTAGTTTGAATTGAAATTTTAAGAAATAATATAAACACTTTAATTTGCACTATCTTTTGCCCATTACTTTGCATAGTTTTGAAATTTACTTGCATTGAGGCATTTAATTTTTTCGGAGCGATCAAAATTCCGTAAAATCAAAAACCCACCAAAATTTCACAAAAATCTAACCCCTCTATCGATTCTTGCCAAAATCGATACATCCTTGTTTCACTGTTAATTTGTGCAGAAAGTTATGGCTCGGTAATTAGAAATTTACAGAACTTGGAGCGATCAGATGTTTTATTTATTTATTCAAAATTACATAAATATGAAGCACAAGAGTTATTAGGATGGGAATGGTGTCAATCAAAGTAGCTTCCCTCCTTGTGTGCAAAGTTTGAGCCAGATCGATCAAGCCGTTTCCCCAAACGAGCCATTTGAGTTCTTCGAGGGCAGCATACATGCATTAATAGGTCCAGGCATTTTTTATAAACTGAATTTTCCAATTATATGAAACATTTTAAGTATCTTGTCATAAAAATATTGAAGACAATTTGTATCACGAAAACAAATGTGTATGGGGGAAGCAAAATGTGATGCAGTCGAACGTTGATTATCCGAACTAATTGGGACTGGGGAGCGTTCGTGTAATACAAAGTTCGGATAAACCGAATGATAATATTTCGGATGGGAAAAAACCCAAAAACGTTTAGACAGGAAAAATTTTGCCAATGCTACATTGTTACGCAATTTAGCTACATGGTACAACAATGTAGCATTGGCAAAATCGTTCAGATGACTGAGCGTTCGAAAAAACCAAATCATAGTCCGGATAATTGACGATTCGGATAATCAATTTTTAACTATGTAACTTGTTAATAACATGTCGAAACATTGGAATTTGCAGTAAATACGAGGAAATCTATCCACCGGATGTTGGTGAATTTGTGTACATAACGGACGACACATACACGAAAAAGCAAGTGTTGCGTATGGAACATTTGATACTTCGTGTATTGTCGTTTGATCTCACTGTACCTACGCCTCTTGCCTTTCTCCGGGACTACTGCATTAGTAATAATTTATCGGAAAAGATTCTTTACCTGGCTATGGTAAGTATTATTTTCACAATTTCAACAGCATTTGAAATTCTACGTACGAGAAATTTCATTTGATATACTCATTTCCATTTGTTTTTTTTTTTTGCACGATAGTATCTGTGCGAATTGTCGATGCTCGAGGCCGATCCTTATTTGCATTACATGCCGAGCCATTTGGCGGCTGCTGCAGTAGCCTTGGCCAGGCACACGCTTCAGGACGAAATTTGGCCTCACGAGCTCGAACTCTCCACCGGCTACAGCCTCAAAGATTTACGAACGTGTATTGGCCATTTGTGCAAAACTTTCGCAAACGCTCCGAATATTCAACAGCAGGCGATACAGGAGAAATACAAAAGCAGCAAGTACGTTGATAATATAATTTTTTTCTCTCCAGTGTAAGATTTTACTATTTCCCTTCAGTGTTTATCAACATTTTTTTTTTCGCCATTTTGCAGATACGGACACGTTGCTCTGCTCTTGCCACGAAGTACAGATCCTCTGTCGAGCGAGGATGAATTGGAGAGCACCTAAAATCGCGTAAGATGCCAAGTATCAGGTGATACGAGAAGAAAAAAGTAGCAAGATCGAATATTTTTTTAACGAAACCGCGAGCAAATAATCTTCCATATGCTCGTGCTGTAATTAACGAACCTCCAAAAAAAAAGAAAAGAAAAAAAAACATCGAAAAACCATTAGTAGAATCATTAGGAGGGGATCAGCGCACGACTGACTTGCGAATCATTCTGCAAATGGAAGAGTGCATGAATTAAAAATAATAATATCACGCTTATAGCCTTTTCGGCTGGTACGCATTTTTCGTTCGACCGATAAAATTTGTCAAATTAGTCTGAAACGTATGTCGTACGTACGTAGTATATATGCACTATTTATTGCTGCTTACTGCGCTACTGTGCGATTTTCGTCAATACCTCGATATTATTATACCAACGTTATCATGTTGGCAGCCAGCAAATTTTAATCCAACTCTTTCTGGAGCCCTCGTCATTATATTAACGAGCGAGGCTCCGGATCATGTTGTTGTTTAACGTTTGTTAGTACTTTTATAGTAGTTATAAAGAAACGAAGAAAAAGAAAGGAAAAACAAAAAATATCAAACGAAATACTTTATCATATTTTTTTTTTTTAAATCGAAGATTAAAACGCGGAATTTTTTAAGGAAAAAAAAATTTATTATAACTACTTGAATGCACGGATCCAAAATTACATTGCCAGTGAACGGTAGTTATACATTATGATAATAGTAATATTAATATGATAATAATAATTGAAAGTAATAATGATTTTTGTATTTATTATTGAATACTATACTTATTCGACGCGCATGTTGATGTGATAGCGAAATTTCGTTCAATTGAAATGTAAGAAGAAAGTATTTTGTCATCTTTTTTTTTTTTTTTTAACACACTCAATTCCCATTTCTTTTTGTACAGTTATTTATTTAGAAAATCCTTGAAATGATATTTTATGTAAACGAACCGCCGTTATTCCATAGCTATATCTCGATGTCTAAATGCCAAAATACACGTAAAGACTCTGCAACCTTCAATATGTGCATAGTATTATTGATTATAATATTGCATATTGAAATATATCACAAACTGTACTTATATCATTCATTGTTTGAACTCGTATTTTTCTGCTCAATATTTGAATTTTTTTTTCGACTTAAAATCAATTAAGCTTACAGCGCACACTTTCCATTGTAGCAGTGATGAGATTATACATTTTCTGGCACTTATGTTTTTCTCTCGTTCAGGCTGCAGCCGTTACTTTTTTTTTTCTTCATTTCATTTGACAATTGCTGCTAAGTTTACGCGAAGAATAATTTTTTTTCAAATTGAAATATATTTTGTTCAACCAGTGAAAAGTACAAAATCAAGAGGTACTCTTTCAGGGGCCTTTTTATACCGTTTGGCTGTCATCGAAGCTCCTTTAAGTTGACCGGAGAATTTGCCAAGAAGCGCAAATCTCCGAGATGCATGATTAATTTTGTAAGAAGAAAACGGTAATCAGATCGACGGATTTTCAACCGTTCTAGCGGAATATCGACGACTGCAGTCCAAACACTCGTAGAATACATTTAACGATGATTTAGGAGATAGGCGATATGTAATCTATGCAGGAAATAAAAATAAACGAAAGTTCAACGAATCGCTTTTATACAGGTATGATACATTCACGTTAGTCCTACGTCTATAAACGGAACTGATTCACGGTCAAATTATCGAACACGATCACATAAAACAACCATTAAAGCTTCCTATAAATCTTTTAACAGGAAGGTGTATTATCATAAGCGATTGCCAAAAGCTCATCCAGTGCGAATAACGCTAAAAATATTTTGACTCAAATCGTTTTTTTTTCTCCATTTTATATTACTTATCATACATTTTACTATCTTTCTTGAAAAATGTGTGTGTGTTTTTTTTTTCATTCCGTTACCACACCGCGATTGTGCTATTATTGAGAACATAATTGGGGGATACTTTTAAATATTTGTCGTATTATTCATCATTTTGGTCCTTGCGCTGTGAAGGCCGGGGGAGCCGCAATACATCTCGTAAATAAAAATTTCATCTTTGGAATGTAGGATGCTCTAGTTTAAAAGGAGTTGGACGCACATACGTTGTTTTTTTTTCTTTTTTTTTTTCTTTCCCTTATGATAATACTGAACAATATATTACAATTTACATTCATAGATTTTTCCTGCAAGTGAAAACGATGCGATCCGTAAAGGCTGTTCGACCATATATCTCTTGCCTCGAATAAAACACACGCAGATGTTACAAATTTTATCGCGAACTTTCCTCATAATCCGGACTTTTAATCGTAACAATTTACAGGACTAACTTGCGATGATTGGCACGACCCCTTTTTATTTTGCAAATTTTTTGTTTTTTTTTTTTAATTTTCTTCATATGTTTAAAAATACGTCTTGAATTTGGTGATTTGCGCGCGTAATCATTCGATGGGGTTTTTTCTATTGATTAACCGAATTATCGAATAGATCGATGGATCCAATATGGCTCAATATCTTACTAATCAAGACGTAACAAACTAGAAGCTCAACATACGAGCGGAAGTCCCGGGACTTCGAAATAACGGATTAAGGGCCGTGAGATTTTTTTTTCTTTCTTTTTTCGGCGCTCATTCATTTTAAACGATCATCAACGAGATACAACGCACAGAGTTGATATCTTCATGGAGAGTAAATTTAATGGCGGGAGTCTCGCGGATAGAATTCGGCGAGGGTAGTGGCCGGGATACGTTTGAGCATCTCTTTCGGGAAAATACGCAACAGCTGCCAACCTATGTCGAGAGACTCAAAGACCGTTCGATTTTCGTAACTGCCCTGGGAAATAAAGTTTTTCTCGAATTTCGAGAGGAACTCGAGATAAAGAAGATCATCGGGTGTCAGGGCTTCCTCTCCCACCACGGCCTTCATGGCTTGGACGTCTTTGCCAATGGCGTAACAAGCGTACTAAAAAAAAAAGTCATTGCAGTATATTAGTATATAAATTCGTATAAGTGTTACGAATAATAATAATAATAATAATTTAAATAGCTAAAATAAACATTATTCTTAGATTTTTCTCTTATTTGAGCTTAACAGTGATATGAAAGTTGTACAAGTTCGAGAGAGCTAGATGCCAGAATACTCTTGGTAATTATTTTTTTCAGGTTCCACTTGTTTGCGAGCAAATTTTGATGGAATTTGTCAAATAGAAAATGAGATAAAAATATATAGTACAATACAGACCGTGGCTCACATTGCGTTAATTAAAAAAAATCATGAAAACCAAATGAAACCATCAGAGTGAGAGTAATGGACTTACCAGCTGGTTGGAGACATCAGAGTGATCCTTGCGGGTCATGCCCTCGCCAATGGCAGATTTCATGAGACGCGAGAGCGAGGGAAGTACGTTAATAGGAGGATAAATCTGTCTGTTGTGCAATTGACGATCAACGTAAATTTGTCCCTCGGTAATGTAACCAGTCAAATCGGGAATCGGATGAGTGATGTCGTCGTTGGGCATAGTCAAAATTGGAATTTGAGTGATTGAACCATTGCGACCCTCGACACGTCCAGCACGTTCGTAAATCGTGGCAAGATCGGTGTACATGTAACCGGGGAAACCACGACGTCCGGGAACTTCCTCACGGGCGGCTGAGACCTCACGCAGAGCCTCGGCGTACGAGGACATGTCGGTGAGAATAACGAGAACGTGCTTCTCGCACTGATAGGCCAAAAATTCGGCAGCAGTCAGAGCAAGACGGGGCGTTATGATACGCTCGATGGTTGGATCGTTGGCCAAATTCAAAAAGAGACAGACGTTCTCCATCGAGCCATTCTCCTCGAAATCTTGCTTGAAGAAACGTGCAGTTTCCATGTTGACACCCATAGCAGCAAATACAATGGCAAAGTTATCCTCGTGAGAGTCCAAAACAGATTTGCCAGGAACTTTGACAAGACCAGCTTGACGACAAATTTGGGCTGCGATCTGAGGATGAAATGGAAATTTGTTTTTTTGTTTTCATTTTATTATTGCGTGCTCAAGAATTGACCTTGGATCAGTGAAAATTTACCTCGTTGTGCGGCAGACCAGCGGCCGAAAAAATTGGAATTTTTTGACCTCGGGCGATTGAGTTCATAACGTCAATTGCGGATAGACCAGTTTGGATCATTTCCTCGGGATAGATACGAGACCATGGATTTATCGGTTGACCTTGAATATCCAAAAAGTCCTCAGCGAGAATAGGAGGTCCTTTGTCGATCGGCTTTCCCGATCCGTTGAAAACACGACCGAGCATATCCTCGGAGACAGGAGTCCTCAGGATATCGCCAGTGAATTCGCATAATGTGTTTTTCGCGTCGATTCCGGATGTTCCCTCGAATACCTGAACGACGGCTTTGGAGCCTGAGACTTCGAGAACTTGACCTGAACGAATTGACCCATCGGCGAGTCTCAGCTGTACGATTTCAGCAAATTTTGGAAATTTCACCTCGTCCAAAATAACGAGAGGTCCATTCACACCGGAAACGGTCTTGTATGCTGTAAAATGAGACGGCAAAAATAATTTATTATTATTATTATTATTATAAAGGAAAAAGTAGTTGTCAGTCACGGGTCCCGCCCATGGTACACGGGACCATTTGCCAAGTGCACTCACTCCCAAATCACGAGACGCTTCATAACGTTACGTAATAAATATGGTCGTGCTACGTTTTGAAAAAATTATAAAAAAATGTTCCGTAAATTTTTTTGCTTTCTGAAAGAAAAAAAAAAATTGTACGTCTGGTAGATTTGGATTAGGAGAGGAGAAAAATTAGATGTGCGCGTGAGATGGGAACATTGACGACCATGATAGATCGTCGTCTGCAGTCACATGATTGCTCGTCTCGCTCTCGAAAAAAAATATTAATTTTCGTGAATTTTGGGAAAAATTAAAATTATTCGTACATTTGTTGACTGTTGAAAGAAAGAACGGTATTCGGAGTAATTTTGAAGTAGGAGAGGAAAAATTGGATGGGCTCGTGAAATGGGAATATTCACGACCATGATAGATCGTCGTCTGCAGTCACATGACTGCTCGGAGCGCTCTCGAAAAGTCAAATATATGAGGAATTTTTTTTTACCGTTTCTTTTATTAAATTTTTCCTCAATTCTTTATCAGAACAAGGAATACTTTTTGCCCTTCAAGGACAATTGGATATATTTATACGTGAAATAAGGATAATCTCGCATCAGCTGACCCAGTCGCAGATCGATCAGATCTGCTACGCCCACTTGAGCGAAGAGCTCTCTCCCTGGCTTTCGGCAAATTGCTCGCTCGTTGATTTAACTAAATTTACGTGGCAGAAAAAAAAGGAAAGACTTACTGAGCCGCGGCTGTGATATGAAATCTCTGGAGACGGCGAGGACATGCTCCTGCAGGGCTTGACGGCCCCCCATAGTTTTTGAATACATATTTTATTATATTTTTTCTTTGTTTTTCACGTTGATGGATATCACAAGATTCACCGTACAGCAGAAGGCTGATACTGGTCGCCTGACTGCTACTGCCACCAAACGCCGAAAGAGAGACTGCGATAGAGAGATCGAAACAGTCGAGGAGTGGGGACAGTCGTTGCGCAGTAGTCTCGTGAACGCGCGTCTATGAGATAGAGAGAGAGAGAGAGAGGAAGACATATAAGGGACAAGAGTAGGGCTGGCAGCCAAGAAAATGCGCAAAATTAGCAAACAGCCAAGTTTCCCCAAGTTTACTAATAAAGTTGGATTATTGGGGACCCGAATGAAGACATATTTTGTCTCTGCTTAAAATTTGTGTATCGCGAGATTACGATATTAGAGAATGATTGAGGTATCCAGTTTTTTGGTCGTACATCGACACACTCATTGATGATGGTGTTACGAGATGGGGGGTGGAATTGAAAGATCGCGGTATCACGTGCCAATGACTTAACAACTGTACCAAACTATTTTTTACACCTGACAAAAATGTTTTATTCGAAACAAGTCTGATTAAAAGGGTTTTGAAGCATGTTTTATTAATATAGAAGGCACTATTAATTATTATACCTTATTGTAGAACATTTAATTATTCAAATTCAGATCAATTGGCTTCAGTGGTTTAAAGTAGGGTTATGGCGGTAAAGTTTGATGTATAAATTTTGTTAATGGTTCGCTGGGGCGTATTCGAAAACATTCTTTTCACGTTACATCGTTTTTCTATGTAATCAAGAGCTTCCTTTTTTTGCCAATTGCGACCCCCATTGCCCTCGAAGCACGGACGCGTCGCCTTGAATTTTCACCCCACAACTATTAGTCATTAACGAAAATCGCTCGATTCATCGTTAAATTTAAATTGCCCTCTAAAAATCGATGTGCGTCGTATCAGATATTGATATCTCGAATATAATATATCTAGATACATCTATCTCGATGGGGTAATGAGGATCGGATACATTTTGATTACATTTTAATTACCGTAAATAATTTTTATATATTGTCATTAGAAAGATTTTGATAATGAAGCGTAAATATGTAAATGTGAAATATTTTCCACGTACAGTTGAAAGTAATTCCGCTCTTTCCACAAAACAGCATTGGTTTGGCTCTCTTTTTAGAATCCTCTCGTTTGTGTTTATCTTCTCTCTCTCTCTATATATATATATGTTCGTTTTGTTGGCATCCAGCCTGAAATTAAATCGGAATATAAGAAGCATGTTAAAGTGGCTCTATCTAATTTTGATATTGACTGGATAATTGTTGATCGTATCCTCTATCCCAACACTTTTTTATGACTTTTTTTTCGTAAACATTGACATTGCACAAACTTCAATCTAATCTCTCCCCACCTCTTGCAGCGATCAGGTTGAATTATTAGCTTATCGTGTTATTTCTACTCACCAGTCGAACGTTACGTTTTTCATCGTGCAAAGGCTTTTGCATCCTCGATTCAGTAATTTCTAAGTTTTCACTCATCTTTGGTTATTTATTAAAATACAGCTTGTCCTAGGCAAGTACCCAGAAACTTTCGATATAAAGACCACAAATGTATTTATCATAAAATTTAAAGATTACAAAAATTTATCAATCAAGAAAGTCATAAAAAAAAAAAATAATTTCTTGTTCGCACAATCATTTTTTTTTCCTTACAATGATTTATTGGAAAAATTTACTAGGTGACATCGCATAATGATTCGAGCATGGTTTACTGTTACCTGCTCAATTGCCAATGGGCAATGCAGGTAACCAAATGCATGGATTTGCAATGAAAAAATTTATAAATGTTACGTTTCGATTAAAGTCCAAGAAATTTGAGTAGATGCATGCCGAAGATATGTCGATTGCAGCACTCTCATTTTCATATACTTTTTTTTTACTCATTAGACAAGTAATTCGTCAACTATCAACGATGCCTAATCCCTTAGTCGCAGTTTGCCAAATGACGTCAACGTCGGATAAGAATAAAAATAGTCAAGTCGTGAGAGATTTGGTTGTTGAAGCGAAGCAAAGAAATGCCTGTGTGAGAGATTTAATAAATGTTTTTACGGCTGCTAGCAGTTGAGAATTGATTCAATGTTACTCGACTCGACGATGAAATGGTCATACAGTTGGAATTTATTACAGATTGCATTTTTCCCTGAAGCCTGCGACTATTTGGCCGACAATAAAAAGGACAGTGTCGAGTTTGCCGAACCTTTGGATGGAGCCACAGTGAACTTGTACAAAAACCTCGCATCTGAGCACAATATCTGGTTATCTTTGGGTGGATTGCACGAAAAAGTAGAAAATCAAAGTGTAGAAAATTTTCATAGCAGTCTTTTTGGATTGTAATAATTTATAATTGGATAATTTTAGGAAGCTGCAGCTGTTGATAAAATTTTCAACACCCACGTTTTGATTAATAACGAAGGTGCGCTGGTCGCTGCCTATCGTAAGATCCATCTGTTTGATATGGAAAACAAAGATACTGGAGTGAGATTGATGGAATCGGATTACGTGAATGGAGGAAATGAAATTACTCCACCGGTCTCTACACCGATCGGCTCTTTGGGTCTCAGTATCGTATCCTTTTTTTCTATTTTGCTTATTTCATTCTCCATTTCCTCTAATATATTACTTAGCTCATAAAAAAGTGCTACGACATGCGTTTTGCCGAGCTATCGATTGCTCTGCGAAAGATGGGAGCGCAGATATTAACATTTCCTTCAGCATTTACATATCAAACTGGCGCTGCTCATTGGGAAGTTTTGTTGCGCGCTCGAGCTATCGAGACTCAATGTTACGTAATAGCGGCAGCTCAAACGGGTACGCACAACAAAAAGCGCGTAAGCTGGGGCCACGCAATGGTAATTATCAAAAAGGACTACTCTGGCTTGAAAATTCCATAGATTTGGTCATCCGGAGGTTGTTTAAAAACCGCCATTGGTTCATGACTGTAATTTTCAGATAGTTGATCCTTGGGGTGCGATTGTAGCGCAATGTCCCGAAAAAACTGGAATCGCAATTGCTGAGATAGATCTTAAATTATTGGACAAAGTACGAAAAAACATGCCATGTGAGAATCATCGCCGTACAGATTTGTATCCGACGATGAGACCACTTAACTGACGACTCAATTGGATGATGATGTATAATAAGAAAAAAAAAAAAAACCCACCAAAACTCACACTGTAGTGTTCATATATTTTCATGGCGATTTCATACGATTTATAATTCTTTCGAAAAAACCTAATTGGTTTTGCTTTGATGATATATATTCTCCGTGGGATCCGCTTTGTTCTGAAGACCAGTGAGTTCGAGATCAACACCGTTGAGCGCCCAATTATGCTCGCAAATCTCGAGTGCTTCCCACTCTGATTTGAATGCCACTTTTGGATCGGGTGGCATCGACATCGCAGCACCTGATACCTGATCTTGCAGCAGTCTTGACGTGTCCGCGGCATTATTCTCACCTAATACCAGAGTGTAGATTGATCGAAGCCCAAATACATTGAGGAAATACCAGGATGCCGAGGATACCCAAGCGGCATCGAGAGTGACTAGTTCTATGCCCCGTTGCAACATTGGCTTGAAACGTAGGGTAAGAGGAAATGGTACCTTGGCTGAAAGTTTTAAAATCAGTCATTAATTATATACGATGAAATAAAATACATTTGTTACTGTTCAAATTATTGACTATGCGTTTTCCGTTGATTGATTGCAGTAGACACGCTTTTTTGGAGTTGTAATGAATATTTTGAAAAACGAAAAACATGAAGAAAGTAAAATTTCCATATATAATTTTTATGGACTCTTGGAAACTCAAAATACGCTAGCATAAGCTGAGCTAGAATAAATTTTCCGATTTATGTAGGGATGTTTGAAATTATGTTGAAAATAAAGTGGATAATACATACTGGTAACGAAACCAGAAAACATCCAATTGATCCATCCACCAATGAGTACCATGGGCAATACATTTGTGACATTTCCCTTCAACATGTCGGTCATCATGCTGGGATCTGCCATGGGATTTTGCGACACCGGTGCTCTCTTCTGGGTTTTGAAATAACCAGTCTCTGCATTGTTGAAGAAATGACGTCTCATCAGGAATGCAGATTTGGGAATGTAGTGTCCATTTTCGCGGAGGAGCCTCGAGCGAATCATCACCTGGCTGTAAAAATAATACGATATTTTTTATCGCACGTGATAAACGATCTACGCGATATCTGAATGCCAGACTCGATTATATTCCGATTTTACATTGAAATATTTCATTCCAAATTTAATTGCCTCACGTAAATCGAGAAACAACATAACCTCAAAAAAGTAGTAAATTAATTTTAAGCACAGAACTCACCTGTCTTGGACCTGGTGGACCTCAACTTTTTTCTGTGATGCTAGTAAAATCGACACATAGTGACGAATTATCCCAACAAGGAATGTTATCACGACTATTGGCAAAAATACCCATCCTCGAATATTCGGATCGAGCAATAATTCCGCCATGATGACGACAAAGTGAGCTAATCGTGCAGCGCCATTTCGCCACGGTGGCAAACTGGTCAATTAATTATGTGCTATTTCCGGCGGAAGAGGGTGTGAGGATTGGTTTTTTAATAAAATGCCTGAGAGAATTTTAATCATTTATTTTATTTCTTCAATACGTTGATAAATGTTTCACGAGGTAGAGCTATGCTGCCGACCATACGCATTTTTTTCTTTCCTTCCGCTTGTTTCGCTAGTAACTTCATTCTTCTCGTAACATCACCGCCATACTGGAATAGGACAACAACAAAAAACAGTGTTTAAATTTTTGTTTTGTCAACATTGAATGATGAGGATGAGAAATCATGATCGAAAGAAAAACAATTACCAATTTTCCGGTAACATCTTTTCTGAACGCTTTGAGAGTTTCTCGTGCTAATATTTTTGCTCCGACCTTCGCTTGAATTGCTATGACAAATTGTTGCCTCGGTATTATGTCGACGAGTTTGGCACACATTCTTTTTCCCATTTCTTTGGCTCTGGTGCAATGACATATCGTACTTAATTCCTCCACTGATTTACCGTTCAAATGAATCTCGACTTTAACAATTTCCGATTGCTCATAGCCTTGATCCTCATAATCGAAACTTGCGTATCCGGATGAAAGTGACTTCAATGAGTCATGAAAATCGATAATTATTTCGTTCAATGGCAACAAAAATTGCATCATCACTCGTTCATTATCAATATTTTTCGTAGATTGTTCGATACCCCGTCTCTCCATGCACAACGATATTACACCTCCGAGATACTTGTCTGCAACAAATAAATATATTTGATTCACAAATTGTCGAAACGATTCGTAAAATTTTTTTTGGCTTCTTTCGTTTCTGAGCTCTAGTCCTAAATAATGTATACAATAATCATTGATAAAATGCCCGATTATCTGAATTACATCATAACAAAAACGATACAAACGGACTTATAAAATAGGTACACGAGTTTGTGCAAAATTTATCATCCGGCAATTGCGATAGACCAGAAAATTTGTAATTGCAAATATTAATTGGAAGTAAATTAGATCGAACAAAGAATACTTAGTGTTGCCTGCTCTTTAAAAGATAGTAAAACTGAGTTTAAACAATGTCAGTACATGCTGGACATGATTGCTCAACCAGTAAATTCTTAATCAGACATGCAGAGCGTAAAATCACATACCTGGGGTGATGATGGTACCGAGTACAAGTGGCTCATAAAATTCCTCGACATTTTGTACATTTGGATAATGCATAGGATTATTAAACGTGAATATTTCACCCTGATATTTCGTGATATTTTTTGCTCCGATAATTTTAGCCTTGTACGTCACTCCAGGGGCCGTTACGATAGTCTCAGCACCGTATTCTTGCTCGAGTCGTTGAGAAAATACCTCCATGTGCAACAGTCCCAAAAAGCCCAGACGCCATCCCTGTCCAAGAGCAGGGCTGTATCGTATATCGAGAGATTTCGCCAATGATTTGCTCAAATTCATCAAGTTCGATCATGAGTAATTTGGTTCGTCTTATCGGAACAATATTTTTCTTACCTGCTCTCAACCGAGGTGGTGACTGCGCTGTCATTCATGATCAATTTTTCAATGGCGCTACGAAGGCCAAGATGTTGCGATTGATCCATTGGATAAATACCGGCAAAAACCATCGGTCTTGCAGGTGCAAATCCTATCATAGGATCAACTGGTTTGTTCTTCAGATGAAGAGTATCTCCTATGTGGGCTTCAGTCGAACTTTTCATATTGCATGCGATACATCCCACTTGGCCAGCATGGCTAAACGTAATAATTTCAAATTAAAAAAGAGCGTATCACACTTATTGTCGAAGTTATAGAAAATTTTTGTGAAAATTCATTATTACAGCGACTTGACGATTTCGAGATTAGGCCTGAGCATGAATACCGCTCTGACCTCGTAAGATTTACCGCTGTGCACGGATGTAACTTGATCCTTAACAGATACAGATCCTTGCGCCAAATAAATGAGAGCTATTGCGCCCCTGTATTTGTCGTACCAGCTATCGAATATCAAAGCTTGCAAATTATTCTCCCGGTTCACAGGAGGTGGTGGAATTTTTTCTATAATAGCAGCCAGTACTTGATCGATCCCAGTGCCAAGTTTCGCTGATATTCTCAAAATCTCACTCGTCTCGAAGTCAAACAGAGTGTTCAATTGCTTGGCCACTCTGTCAGGATCAGCATTTTTCAAATCTACCTTGTTCATTACCGGAACTATCACGAGATCCTTGCCAAAGGCTAAATAAAAATTTGCCACTGTTTGAGCCTGGACGCCCTCATTCGCGTCGACGAGGAGAATTACACCCTGACAGGCTGACAGAGATCGGTAAACCTCCGTTGCGAAATCAACGTGACCGGGTGTATCAATGAGATTGAGAAGATACTCAGTGCCTTTGTGAGTGTATTTCAAGGATGCTGTTTGAGCTTTTACCGTAATACCGCGCTCTTTTTCAACCTGCAGCCTGTCCAGCACTTGATCACCCGAGTTTGCCTTTATCGCTCCGGTAATCTCCAATAATCTGTCCGCGAGAGTACTTTTGCCATGATCTACATGGGCGATTATACTGAAATTTCTTATATTCTCAACTGGGATGTCGTAATCTTTCATCTCGTTGGCATCGGTCGAGTAATATCTGCTGGAGAGTAATCTGAAACATCTGCAACAGCGTGATTTGTCACTTTCTGTTGAACCTGATTAGTCATGGTGAAAATATATATTTTTTTCTCGTTTTTTCAATCCTCTTAAAGTGGCCATAAATCGCGTTTAGAAAAAAAAAGTCGATTTTTTTTTTTTTCATGACATTATTGTCGATATTCGGTGGTTTAAAAAAAGAAGGGTTTGGGCTTTTTTTGTTAAATGCAATTTTCACTAAAACTTACAAATTTAACGAGACTTTTCATTTTTTTGTTTTTTAGTAATGTGTGCAAATGCTGTATCTCAAGAGACCTTTGACCTGTTGAGCTCACATTTGGTACATTAATGTATAAAATCAAAGAACGTTTGGTATTAAATTTGGCAAGGATCAAAACATTTAGATTTTATGAGGATTTAAATTTGTTCAAATGAAAGGAAAAACATTTTTCAATGCTCTAGCTCGAAAAGTATACCATCCATTGACCTAAAACTTGGCAAGTGTATAACTTGAATGAGCATTGAACAACGGTGAGTTGGTTAATTTCTGGAGGATCCTCCAAAGATTCATCCTCCTTAAGGACATCAATTTCGTGCAATCGTGTTTGATCATTAAAAAAAATTGTGAACGAGATGAAAATATAAAACTGCACTAATACTAACACTGTCACAATATAGAAACAAAATATTAAGTAGCAATATAAAATACCACAATAACAATATAAAAACATTAACTTAAAAATGTTGACATTAGTGAACATTTTTAATTTAGTGCTTTTATACTGTCAAATTGAAACTGTTTATCAATGTGAACATTTTTAAAATTAGTGCCTTATTTATATATTGTTAAGAGAAATAGAACTGAAAATAATAATCATTATACCTCTCGGGCCTACGAGAATAAATCTTGTTTAAAACTAATTTGCTCTGAGAGAACACAAATTTGTAAAGTTTATTTTTCAAAACCATTTTTGAATTATTTATCATTTATCGGAGCACAATTTACATGAAGACACTCGAGAGAGAACACATTAAACGTTCCTAACCTCTTTGTAAAACCTAACCTACAGTGACACGGCAATCAGCTGTTTGACGGACGCGCAATTCAATGAATACCAAAAAAAAAATGGCGATAGCGAGTCGCTCGGGAGCTCTGAAATTCTTTAATTATGTGTATCATGCCAGTCCAAGTTTAACTTTCATGTGCATAAATGAGGCCGAAAGACAGTGTAAGATTCAACGTTCGTGGGTCGCTCGAAGCAATGCGTACTCGAGTGATGCAAAAAATAACAAATCAGTATTAGGATTGGATTCAATACTTAACCCCAAAAAGAAGAAAGTATTTATACCGCGAGTAACTCTGATGTCGGAAAATGATGAAATGTCGATCGTGACATTAATGACTGCTGAAAAAATTGCCAATCGTCGAAATTTGAAGCTCATTAAAATACTCGATTTTGATACTAAAAGCGAGCGACCAATATACAAACTCATGGCAAGTAAAGAATATATTCAGCAAGGATTGGAGAGAAAAAAGCAAAAGAAAATTGGCAGAGAAACATCGTTGAAAGCCGAAAAATTGTTATCCTTATCTACTAAGATAAGCCCACATGATCTCCAGACAAAGCTCAATAGCGTCCTTAAGTTTTTGAAGAAAAGGCACGAAGTCAGGATTTTGATAACGGTCAACGATAATAAAGAACAAGCTGTAAGTCTTAGCAAATGTTGATGCAGCTGTGGCAAAAATTGAAAAAAAATATCATTTTCATGATAATTCTTATTTATTGCAGGAAACTATTGTGTCTCAGATTGAGAAGGGGGTGGAAGATTTGGCACCAACAATACAAAAATCATTCTCAAATAATAATTTCAAAATTTATCTTCGTCCAAATCTTGAAAAAATGTTGGATAATTCCAATAATGATACAGAAGAGGAGAATAAGGACGAAATTTCCATGGATCCTGAGAAACCTAGATAGACACTGTGTATATTTGTGGATTCATTAGGTTTTACAATGATTTACAACTGTAAATACTCTTCTGTAAATGATTTTCGTTTTTTTTTTTTACATCCAATCATTTTCTCATTTTCTATTCTCAGCTTTTTGTTAAAAACGATTGTATACTGTCCGACATGTACATAAAATTTCTTAAGTCTAGATAGATAATCTGCGAATCAGCAATTGCTTGATCAGAGACTCGAGAATCGAAATAATACGCGACAATACCCTCGCTATGCGCTATTACAAAAAGAATTAAAATTACGGATAGATTACACAGGTAATATTATTCTTATGCTTGATCATTGAAAAAAAAATATATATATATATACCATGACGTTAAAATTATCGTTGTTTTAGACGATCAAGTTTACTCTTTTCTCATACACGTAATACTGGACCCTTTCGGTGGATATCTAATATTTTTCTAAAGATTAAGACGGCGAACGTACAAATTACAACAGTCGCTAAAAGAGCCCTTTGGAATTTTAGACAAGTCCTTCCGCGAGATCATTGATGATTTTGTCTTCTCTTATTTGTTTTTGTTTGTGTGCGTGAACGTCGTTTCCGATGATTTATCAAACAAACTAGTTGGTTTTTCGTATTTGCAGAATCGGTAAATTTCAAAGACACGAAAAAGTTGAACATCTTCGAAATTGTACTAGCTTGGTGCACGGTCTGCCATGACGCTCGTAAGGTTGAAGATTGCTCTTTCTCGTACGATGCTGGAAGGAATCGCCGCAAGATGCATTGCACGCAGACCATGAAGACCATTGTGAGAACTGGCAATCCACTGAAATTTTTATCCATTATATTTTGCCCTTTAGGTCATTCTTATGGCGATTATTATTTTTTTTTCATTTTCACGTTTAGCTATATGCTCACTCTCGTTAAAGTCCAGCACGGACTTCCGGTCGTGATAACGTCTGCGTCGTCGCATGCTTTCGCTGGCTGAAAAAAGTATTTACAGATATTATTGTCGATATAATCTATAGCTTTTTTTTTGTTGCCATCACAAGTTCAGCAAATTATTGCAGCTACTGCGCTGAAACTTCGTACTCAAGTTAGACTTTGGCAAAGGCTAATTGACATAATGGATGTCTAGTTATGTCCAAAAAGTATCAAATTTCCAAAAATCTTTTCTGTAATCTTTCGAGAAGCAAATTACGTTAATTATCCTTTGGTCGGTCTAATGAATGTGTAAGTGATGTCGAAAAAGATAAATAATTATCCATTCGCATATAGTTTATGGGAGTTGCTCAGGACATATTTTTTTTTGTTTTATTGAAAAATCTGTAATATCGATTAGATTTCAATGTTCCATGGCTCATTCTAGTTCTCGGATGATTCTTTATGCTTGGATAGAAAAATATTTTCAATAATCGCAGTTTAGTTGAATTTTCAACGTGAACGAACAATATATTGTAAACAAGTGACTTTAGTTATAGAACAATAAACATTGTACGACATAATTTTTACTTAAATTATTGAGAATGTTTCAACAATGTGTATGAACCAAATACCATTGAGTATTCTTGGCAATTTTACAAACCAACTTATTTTTGCATGGACGAGTCGTATATTCTTTTATTATTTAATTTTTATCTCATATTCATTAAACCAATATTAGTATATTTAATAGACCACATTTAATGTAGCTTGACAAGTTGGTAGAAATAAGTTGCAGAAATATAGTAATCCTTGGAAAATGATTGGATCCTCGAAATTTGTCGATATCGATAAATAAAAACCGATCGAATTATATGGAACTTTGAATATAAGAAAAAAATAATATAAAAAGATCACATATGAGTTACTCACAGCAATTTCGAATTTTGTGACATTTCTTTTTGCGTAACAATTTTGTTGGACATCTCGTTCCACCATTTCGAGCTGGTACCTAAATTCCGTAATTCGTAATTTTATTAAAAAAAAATATAACAAAGAAATGTCTTGAATATTGAAAAATTGTATCAGAGAAACAATTTTATTTATTCAAATTTACCAAAATTTCTCGTGTTCTATAGGTGTAACCACGGCAACCGTTGCAACGTGTCCAATCGCTCCAATCTGTGTATCTGCAATCGATCCTCTTGCCATCATCGTAAATAGGACTTGGCGGTGAGACTTGGCTACCCGATTCTATACCGTTGAAAAGCGCATCGTCCTCGTTCCCTGGAAATATCGGATCGTTCTATTCGTACCAGACAATCGGCAACCTGTGAGTATAGCACTTCACGGTACACACATTAAATATGTAAATGACAAAATGAGCGAAAGATGCATGCGAGCCTTAGGGCGATGTGACATACCGACCGATGGTAATAAATCGCCTTCCCTATTTTGTCTCAGAGGCCGTTAATACTTTGGACAAAATGAAAATCAGTTTTGATACGTCTGTTAATTCTGCATGAAAAGTGTTTTTCTTTGTGTTTAAAATATTAGCAGTCTCGAAATAGGGATGGGCGATTTATTACCACATAGAAATGGCGTGGGCATGGCACATCGCCTTAGCCAGTGAACGCCACGAATCACAATTTTGAAAATTTAATATCGTAGATAAAATGTGCGTTGATGGAAATTAAATCAAACGAAGTGAATCATTAAATTCGGTGCCAAATTTGCACAGTTGATCAATCTCGAAAAATACGATAAAATAATAATAATATTAATAAAAAAAAGGGATTTAAGGAGTTCACTCAAATGTTATTATCACGGCAACGAGTGTCACTACATTTTTCCCTCTTCATCTTGATTCCTCGTTGATCTTGAACGGGTATGTGATAGCTCAGCACGCTGCTGATGGAAACTTGAAAATTTTTCGTAGGACTTCTTCCTTCTTCTCGTGTGGCAATGGAGTTTAGTAAGCGTGCGAGATAGATTTGCAAATTGGTTAATAAAGCTCAACAGACACAAAGTTTTTTCCCATAGAGCAAAAATATTTCAAAATATATCTCAAATATTTTTTCTAATTTTCATACCCATTTTCGATTTGTTGTTTTAATTTTTTTTTTTTTTTTTTTTCAAGGCATAAAGAGAAATTAATCAGACTGCTGATTTATCTTCATATTTTTGCTGTTTTCTTTACGGATGAAGAAATATAAATAAATAAATCATTCAATCTCACTCTCGTAGTTGATGCAAACTTTTATGCACTCCTCGGTTGTGTGAAAGTTGTTCCTATTTCCGTTACATCCTGTGTAATCGAAAAAGCGACATTGACTGGTTTTTGGATCATAATAGACCCTTTTGTATCGACCCTTGCAGTCACCCTCGAGCACGGGTTCGTTGCATATATCTGTGAAATTTTATTTGTATATATATATGTATGTATATATATATATAAATATACAAATATATAAATATATAAATATATAAATATATAAATATATAAATATATAAATATATAAATATATAAATATATAAATATATAAATATATAAATATATAAATATATAAATACTTTAAGGAAAGTAAAAGTTACAGTTATGATTAGTTCAACTTTTCTTTCTTTTTTCAAATCTAGACGAAATTGTCTATACATTTTTATCGTTGATTGGTACAACTGATATTATTCACTTTATACGAAAATATAAATGTACAACAACAAAAAACTTTCATTCCAAGTGGCTTTTTTTTTAAGGAAAGTAAAAAACTCACCAATTGCTTCTTCCTTGGTGATATCGCAACTGATTATTTTGGCGGTGCAATTGGTCATCTGTGTTTTACACTCATCCGGTCTATTGTACGATTCCTTGATGGGTTGTCTCGACCTAACAGTCACCCCTGAGCCACAGGTCGAGGTGCAAGGTGCCCAATTTGACCAGTTGTAGTAATCCTCAGCTGGACATTTCTGAGAGTCCAGAAAATGAATTCGTTTCAGACAAAATTCTATAATACTAAAAATTCTAAAGTACTAAAAATTCTAGAATACTAAAAATACGATCGATACAAAATCTCAGAATTTCCTTCATTCATTTCATAATTTCACGTACAGGCCTTTTTTTTTGTTCTCAAATCTCAAATATAATCTTATTTAAATTTGGTTAAATTTTTTCAAACCTTTAATATTAACTATGGTAAAAATTGATTGATTTCAGCACAACGAGGAAAAATTAAGATTTCTCCCATCGATTTTCATTGTTTATCGTTAAATGATCTTTTATACATATATGCAGTTGTAATAATTTCTTAGTGTATGATTCGTCGTCAACGATACTTGACCCATTATGGCAAAAGCGGGCGATAAAAATGTGCATCCGACTCTGATGGATGGTTACTGCGAGAAATGGTGCAGGCATACATGGACTTTCGATTATAATGCAGGATATAAGAGTAGAAGAATTTTTGTTTTTTTTTTTTGTTTTTATCGATGTATGCGAATGTTACGAAAATTCGTTAGTCGTGGCATACGTGATAATTTCATCCTGGTCAAATCATTTATTCGTAATTGAAGGAAAATGTTAAATTATTGATTTTTTTTTTCTCTCAATTACTCTTTCGATTTAGAACTCTCGAGTTCCGTACCTGCAGCCATTCCTCTGTTACCTCCACGCTCTCCGGACTCCATTGTTCATAGGATTTTGGCTCATCCGTTTCCTCATCGTTATCCTCCGTATAATCAGCCTCGCCATTGTCATTTTCCTCAGAACCATCATCATCCTCCTTCTTCTCCTCTCAGTTATTTTTAAGCCAAACTTTTTACATTTCTATTTTTTTTTTTTTACTATTTCTATCTCGAGTCGTATGTTCAACTGCGAGTCTCTAATTACATCCAGAATTCATCGTGGGATAATGCATTAGTTATATCGAGATGTAAACTAAATTGTGAGAACTGACGTTATTAAAAATTATTCGGTCGTTTTATTTTCATTTTTTTTTTTTCTACTTCTGACCAATTTTCTCTCATTTTTTAGAATACAAATTATTATTTTTCCACGCAGTGAAATATTTTCTTTAAATTTTTTCCACGGTGTAAAAATAAAAAAATTACAGGCACTAAAAAAATTGATATTGAAAAACGAATCGCTCAAGATATATTGCTACGTATCAGTTCAAATAAGCCTCTGACGGATTGTATGTGGTAAATTGTTATGATAATATTTTTTGCTTACCCTCTCGAATTCGGGATCGGGACACGGATCGTTCTCGCACGGAATCGTTTGTTGAAGTTCCGGTCCACGTCGCACAGCTCGGCAGTGTTTCCGGTGCTTTTTGTGAATGAAATTACGCGATCGCGTTTGATAACCTTCGCCGCATGTTGAGGTGCAATCGCTCCAAGCGGTCCAGTTGCTGAGAGCACACTCGGCCCTGTCTAATTCGGTTCCTTGATCACCACCGTCAACGCTGTTGTAGACAAGAAAGGATCAAAATAACAAAATAACAAAATAACAAAATAACAAAATAACAAAATAACAAAATAACAAAATAACAAAATAACAAAATAACAAAATAACAAAATAACAAAATAACAAAATAACAAAATAACAAAATAACAAAATAACAAAATAACAAAATAACAAAATAACAAAATAACAAAATAACAAAATAACAAAATAACAAAATAACAAAATAACAAAATAACAAAATAACAAAATAACAAAATAACAAAATAACAAAATAACAAAATAACAAAACAACAAAATAACAATGATTTTTGACATTTCAGGTGAAAATATTTGACTTACCAGTCTGGATCATTGCCTCGACAGGTACGACGATCCGTCAATGATACGGTACAATTGTTCGCTACAGCAGCTGTTTGATCTCGATAACTTCGTTGTCTCAATTGTTTAGCACCGCAGGTAGTCGGACATGGGCTCCATTCTCCCCACGGAGTAGTTTTGCAAGCTTCTGTTAATATATTAAAGGTACACATTAATAAAAAAAATCAAACAAATACACTTTTGGCAACACACAGAGAGATGAATATCACAATTAACTATAAGCAATTTTTAGTAAAAAGCGTCTAAAAACGATTAACTTGTTCAAAATACCTCTTTCACGTCTAAGCTTTTCACAAACACATTAATTGTTAAATTCGTTTTATCGTTTTTTTTTCCGCATAATTATTACGAGAGAAAGAAAGATGAATTATTTGAACGAAAAGTCAGGTTCGTGATTTATTTCCGGAAGTAAAACTTGTCTGTCCCAAATAAATCTTCGTATCCGAATCGAGCAGCAAAATTTTCTGACCGATGGGTGTTATCGGCGTGTTAATTGTTAAATTTTACTTCTCTTCACGAGGTAAAGGATTTTTTTAAAAAATTAATTTAGGCCATGATTTATTTCCGGTGATAAACTGCTTTGCCTGGATCTCATAAATCTATGTATATGATTGAAAATAAATTTTGTCTCGGTGTATAAAATTGTAGTAATGGTTAAAAATAATAATAATAATAATAATAATAATAATAATGCAACTCAAAAAAATAAAGCAATACTTGCTATTCTTATGACGTTTCGGAGGTCTTTCACCACCTGTGTTGCCATTCAATGCAGGTGAGTCATCGCAAGTTTTCTCGTAGAGTCTTTGTCTGTTCAGATGAAGCTTTGCCATCGGTTTCATGTCCACTCCCGATGGATCGAAAAACGGCGATCTCGTGTCGTTTACATAATCCGACGTTATTTGCGTTATCGGTTCAGGTGGATCGCTCGGTGAATCTGGAGACTGAGGAGCAAAAATAAATATATATTATAATATATATATATCTATCTATAATATAAAAGCTCACGAAACGACAGATATGAAAACGTTCAAGTGACATATACGTGAAATTTTGTCTCAGTAATGTGCTCAGAATATATCTATAAATATATATTATAATATATATATATATCTATAATATAAAAGCTCACGAATCGACAGATATGAAAACGTTCAAGTGACATATACGTGAAATTTTGTCTCAGTAATGTGCTCAGAATATATCTATAAATATATATTATAATATATATATATCTATAATATAAAAGCTCACGAATCGACAGATATGAAAACGTTCAAGTGACATATTCGTGAAATTTTGTCTCAATAATGTGCTCAGAATTGTAAATATATTTAAAGCTTTTTTTTTTTTTTTTTACAGGTAAATTTTATATACGAACCGTATAAGTAATACCGTCGTCTGTGCCCGCATCGAACGGATACAAATTGAGCTCTTTGTGCTCGATCCACGAGCAATCCGGGAGGCAAAGTTCAAGACCTGATACTCCGACGATCCAATCGGGCGAAGGTACTGCAACGTTGATTCGTTTCAATTCAATAATTTCAGCATAAAAGTCTGCTCGTTGCGTAAAACAAGAATAAAAAAAAAAATATTTCATTTACTTACCGATCATGGATACCAAGGACATCAAATGATGCTTTCGGTCTACCCGAAATACTGCAAAAGTTCGTCCTGTTACATTCGGATAAGTTATTCCTCTTGCTTTTATTATCGTCCGGATATTTTCACTCTGTGAAAAATTGATAAAAAAAAATTTTTTTAAATACATTTTGATTAAATTATAATGAAAATATGATTAAATTTTTTTTTTCCAATTTATTGTGACTAATATGTAAAATTTTTAATATAAATTCATATTTTTGATTTTTTTTCAAATTTCAAATCGAATAAGAATTCTGGGATTATAAATATATGTCATACTTGATCCTTTAATTCCGATTCTAATTTTCTCGTTGAGCCAAATTCAGCGACTTCCTGGAGACCTTCACTTGCATTCTCGTTGGGACGCCAAAATCTGTACTCCACCGTGTGGGATGCTCCAATTACGTCCGAAAAACGTATGAGCCATCCCTTACTAGGAAAATCCTGTAAAAGTCAATCAAATACACATATATATATACATATATACATATATATACATATATATACATATATATATATATATATATATACATATATACATATATGTATATATATATGGAATGAAATATTAATGGTTGAATAATTAGGGGTGGGGGAGAGAGAAAGAAGGAGAGAGAGAGAGAGAGAGAGGGAAAAGCTCGACTTGGTTTAGTACCTTTGGATGAGTATTCCTCGACCACAGACCCTCGAAAGTCACCTCATATTTGGCCTCGTCGCATGCACAGCAAACTGGAAGTACTGGACCTGGATCGTCCTCCACAGCCTTTGGATCCTGGCAAATCATTCTGACCAAACCACCCTCGTCCATGTACCAAGTTTCAGAATTTTCCACCACCGTCCCTCTGTTAAACCACCGAAATACCATTAGCTCATAGCTTCTTGCTGAAAATATGCTGGATGCTTTTGCGAAATATTTTATGCTCGCGTTATAAATATACATGAGATGATTCATAAATAAGATTTTTTTTTTTACCATACAGATCTGCTCAAAATTTTGAATGGATTTTAAAACCGATAAATTTATATTATTATATTAATAAATATTAATATATTAATATTAATAATATTAATATTATATAAATATTAATATTATATATATAAAATATTATTATATTAAATATAAATATAAATTTATTATATTGATTATGGAGAGATAAATAAATATTTTAACGAAGAGAAATTTAATCCAAAGATTTTAATTCGAATATAAAAAAATATAAAAGGGTGGATTAAAAAATCGGATTGATCAATATTTATTTTCACAAATTTATTTAAATTTTTTTTTTTTTTAATTCCTCGTAAAAATAAATAATCCCTTCACCTCATTATTACGCAACCGCTACCTTCGGGTGGGCTGGTCCAAATAACCGAAACTGTCTCCTTTGGCATTTTGCTGCTCTCGGTCACAGCACTCGGGCACTTGTCTGAGAATTGAGTCAGCAGCTCGTCGGCGAGATCGAAAGTACCGGCGGTCAAGGATTCATTTTTATTTTCTGCCGTAAGCAGAAATCTCGTAAATTTCTGGGGTCCTTCCTCGCTCGATTTATCACCCTCGATTGTAACTGAAATCAATTTTTATCGATAATAAAAAATAATTCTCAAAATAATCTCAGGGAGACGAGGCAATGACAATATTATACATATATATATAAATATAATATATATATATAAATATAATATATATATATATAAATATAATATATATATATAGATGTAATATTTTCATTGCTGCTTCATTTCACTGTTCCAACACAGCAGCATTTTATCAAGGACTCTGTCATGTCTCATTGAACAAAATAGACGTTGCAATAAAGTCAGGAAGTGATGGCATATTAATATTCCATAAAGAAGATATTCCAGGGTCTTCATATCAGTCAGGACGGGCACCTCGACGTCATCGACCACGCAATCTCGACCCCTCGTACAAAAGTTCATCGGACTCTCGACTCAGATCGAGAGGAAAATAATTACAGTTACTCGGCCAACAGCCATCGATCTCTGTAATATGGACTGTAGATCGAATCCAAAAAATCATATAAAAGTTTTATTTTCAGGAAAAAAAAAAATCTGTCCTCTACACTTATCGAATAAATTACAAAATTGAAAAAAAAATTGATTTATTCGATTGGCATAAATCACGTTTAGGTAAAATAAAGTTAATTTTTTATTGATTAATCAAATTATTTATAAATTTTATTATTATTATGATTTAGTTTATTGCTGAATGAATTTTTTATCATTGCCGGATATCTCCCGTTCAATATACCGTTGCGATTAATTATTATTAATATTTATATATTTCGGAATTGATTATTGAAATTTTAACGAGAAGTCCATGTGAATACTGAAAATTCGGTAGAATTCACTGACAAGAATTTCACGGATAGATGCAATTTGAAATTCTGGCTCTTTAGGGTAGAACTCTCTCCCCCTTCCCCTTACTCTCTCTCTCTCTCTGAATTCGACCCGTGACCCCCGTCTTCCCCAAACTGTAGGAGTTTGAAAATTTATGGATACGTTTTTTTTTTAGCGGTGAAAGGGGATGAAGCCACCCTTCAAAGTTAGGCATGGCAAGGGGTGATTCTGCCATTTCATCCCCTAGCAGTTAACCGCATTGATTGAAAAAAAAAAAAAAAACGCAAATGTCTCTTATACGAAGGAGTAAAAAATTAACTGCATACTTGAAATTTTTTTAACAGGGTGAGTCACCCCTTAATTTTTCGCATTACTCGACACGCGTTAAAAACTAATCAATTAAATTGAATTAAAAATTGCTTTGCAGGGAAATCTGATTTAAAGTTAATTTGCTTTTGTATATTGGCAAGAAAGTGAATTTAAGGTGGAATTTAAGGTGGAATTTAAGGTGGAATTTAAGGTGGAATTAAGGTGACTTTAAGGTGGATCAGCGATTATTCATCAATGGGCAAATTATATGTACTTGGAAAATTATTTATCTTCAAAAGACGCGATATACTGATCTGAGATTTATGTGTCCTCTTCTCCAAGAGTTCATATAACTTGATAAGACCTCGGCCTTATCAGGGGGAAGCAATTATTTTACTGAGGTCTCCACGACGACAAAGCTCCAGCAGCAACGAGAGAAACCCCTCGGGGAAAATTTAACGACGACGTTTCCGGGTCACCTGAATACTGTAACTCTATTGTACGCATATAAATATTGTATATGAATATATATATATATATATATATATATATATATATATTTATATATATATTTATATATTTTATATATTTTATATATATATACACACACACACACATATATATATATATATATATATATATATATATATATATATATATATATATATATATATATACGTATTTAAAGGCACTCTGTGGAGTTTGTAAAAAAAATATATATAGGTAGAATTGAATGAAAGTCCATTCCTACTGCACAATGTTATTTCTATTCTCACTTCAGTCGCTGCACAAAAAATTTTTCTCTCCATTATATTCGTGCCGAATTTAATCTCGGAAAGTTTCGGAAAGACGGTTATAAATTTAATAATTATTCATACGTGTTTGAATGTGAAAAGCAATTTCATGGATACTAGCGTATGAAATAGAAATATATGTAAAATATATAACTTGTACGGGGGTGTAACATTTTGGCACATGGATTAAAAAAATCTTTCAATGTATATAATTTTTTGCCAGTTTCAGATTTTTTGAAATTTGATGAAAAATATTATATAAAATGAGAATCTTGAAATATAAATATATAAAGCATATATGTAAAATATATAACTTGTACGGGGTTGTAATATACATTTTGGCACATGGATTAAAAAAATCTTTCAATTTATATAATTTTTTGCCAGTTTCAGATTTTTTTGAAATTTGATGAAAAATATTATATAAAATGAGAATCTTGAAATAGAAATATATAAAGCATATATGTAAAATATATAACTTGTACGGGGTTGTAATATACATTTTGGCACATGGATAAAAAAAATCTTTCAATTTATATAATTTTTTGCCAGTTTCAGATTTTTTTGAAATTTGATGAAAAATATTATATAAAATGAGAATCTTGAAATAGAAATATATAAAGCATATATGTAAAATATATAACTTGTACGGGGTTGTAATATACATTTTGGCACATGGATAAAAAAAATCTTTCAATTTATATAATTTTTTGCCAGTTTCAAATTTTTTGAAATTTGATGAAAAATATTATATAAAATGAGAATCTTGAAATAGAAATATATAAAGCATATATGTAAAATATATAACTTGTACGGGGTTGTAATATACATTTTGGCACATGGATAAAAAAAATCTTTCAATTTATATAATTTTTTGCCAGTTTCAGATTTTTTGAAATTTGATGAAAAATATTATATAAAATGAGAATCTTGAAATATAAATATATAAAGCATATATGTAAAATATATAACTTGTACGGGGTTGTAATATACATTTTGGCACATGGATAAAAAAAATCTTTCAATTTATATAATTTTTTGCCAGTTTCAGATTTTTTGAAATTTGATGAAAAATATTATATAAAATGAGAATCTTGAAATAGAAATATATAAATCATATATGTAAAATATATAACTTGTACGGGGTTGTAATATACATTTTGGCACATGGATTAAAAAAATCTTTCAATATATATAATTTTTTGCCAGTTTCAGATTTTTTTGAAATTTGATGAAAAATATTATATAAAATGAGAATCTTGAAATATAAATATATAAAGCATATATGTAAAATATATAACTTGTACGGGGTTGTAATATACATTTTGGCACATGGATAAAAAAAATCTTTCAATTTATATAATTTTTTGCCAGTTTCAGATTTTTTGAAATTTGATGAAAAATATTATATAAAATGAGAATCTTGAAATATAAATATATAAAGCATATATGTAAAATATATAACTTGTACGGGGTTGTAATATACATTTTGGCACATGGATAAAAAAAATCTTTCAATTTATATAATTTTTTGCCAGTTTCAGATTTTTTGAAATTTGATGAAAAATATTATATAAAATGAGAATCTTGAAATATAAATATATAAAGCATATATGTAAAATATATAACTTGTACGGGGTTGTAATATACATTTTGGCACATGGATAAAAAAAATCTTTCAATTTATATAATTTTTTGCCAGTTTCAGATTTTTTGAAATTTGATGAAAAATATTATATAAAATGAGAATCTTGAAATAGAAATATATAAATCATATATGTAAAATATATAACTTGTACGGGGTTGTAATATACATTTTGGCACATGGATAAAAAAAATCTTTCAATTTATATAATTTTTTGACAGTTTCAGATTTTTTTGAAATTTGATGAAAAATATTATATAAAATGAGAATCTTGAAATATAAATATATAAAGCATATATGTAAAATATATAACTTGTACGGGGTTGTAATATACATTTTGGCACATGGATTAAAAAAATCTTTCAATTTATATAATTTTTTGACAGTTTCAGATTTTTTGAAATTTGATGAAAAATATTATATAAAATGAGAATCTTGAAATATAAATATATAAAGCATATATGTAAAATATATAACTTGTACGGGGTTGTAATATACATTTTGGCACATGGATAAAAAAAATCTTTCAATTTATATAATTTTTTGCCAGTTTCAGATTTTTTGAAATTTGATGAAAAATATTATATAAAATGAGAATCTTGAAATATAAATATATAAAGCATATATGTAAAATATATAACTTGTACGGGGTTGTAATATACATTTTGGCACATGGATAAAAAAAATCTTTCAATTTATATAATTTTTTGACAGTTTCAGATTTTTTTGAAATTTGATGAAAAATATAAAATGAGAATCTTGGCGTACACAGACTCTGAATTTTCAAAATTTTCGTGGAAAAGTCTTTGTCGTCATTTCTTGCAGCTAACAAGGTCGGAGAAACTCGGAACTGCATATTCGAGCACCCCTTGAAGCTTTCCTCTTGGTGGATTTTCTCTTACTCGCTGGTAAATCTAATGCTCGACTCTGTACTTCTTTTTGCTCTGTCGCCCTATGCATTTCCCATTCTGTTCATTTTTTTATTTTTTGTTGCATTCGCGTAAAGTGCATCTCGCGGAACGCTGCGCTCGCAATTTCCATTTGACTCGGTATATATAGTCGTCAAGTGTGTGTCTCAGCGATGCATATGCTCTTGCTCTCTGCTCGTTGATGTATTTCCCACTTCAGAGGTGGCGAAAAATCATTATTGAGAAGAAATAAAAAATGAATTTTCATATTCTAATAATAGTCCTAGTTCTAGTAATATTCGTAGTCCCTTAAATTTGATAATTTACAAACGATTGCAATGCCTTCATTTTCGTCGTCTTCTAAAATCTCGTAGAATCGTTTTCACCACAGCAATGGAAAAATTGTTCTCGTTAAAAGTGCCAATAATCAATAATTTCTTGTTCTCGTTGTATTGCGAATCTGACAGGCTGTTTGCAATTTAAAAATCAAAATAGAATTCAACTACACTGATTCATCTTCAAAGTAATATTCGTAGTCCCTTAAATTTGATAATTTACAAACGATTGCAATGCCTTCATTTTCGTCGTCTTCTAAAATCTCGTAGAATCGTTTTCACCATAGCACAGAAAAAATAATTCGTCAGTCGAAGCAAATGTTGATAGTTTTGACGCTCCACGTACGTACGTTACGCGTCGAGGTTCATTTACGCATTTCAGGGCGACAAGGTCGTCTCGTCCAACTGTTTGGAGAAACATATAAGGTTTCTTTCTCGACAGAATAACACGCGGGTCTTCTCCGTTGATACTTGCTCGTGGCATCAACCTTGTAAATCCGTAGTGCGAGTCCGTGACCGAAGCTAAAAGATTATATTATTTTTATTCTCGTTTTGGATCGATAAAATATCCTCAAATGAGAAGAAAAAAAGATTTATATATATATATATATATATATATATATATATATATATAGGAGAAAAAAAGATTTATATATATATATATAGTAGAAATGTATATAAATCTTTTTTTCATCTCATTGGAGGAAATTTCATGGCTCAAAAATGAGTGCTTTTGTCATCAGGAAAGAAGAGGAGTTCACCGCATTGACGACGACAGGGATTCCCACAGGCCAGTCGCGACAACTTGCCGCTGTGGCAATCAACTCGACGCTTTTAATTGGTGGTGCATATCCCTCAGTAGTGGGTCTCAGCACGAGCGTGCAAGTGAGTATATCGCTTGTTTAATGCGATAAGGGCTTTGATATGGTGTCTGTAATTGTTTTACATAGGCCCTTATTACATTGGGCAAACCACAGCTGAATTATATTATGTACGCCATAGTCGAATGGTAAAGAGAATATATACAGCGTGCATGGACTCCAACGAACCGACAATTTTTTTTTACTCCGATGCACACACATATATATGTATATTTATGTACATCCGTATCGTTAGCTTTACAAACTACATCGGGTGTGTTGTAAAATTATCAAATTTGTTTATCAAAATATTATAATAAAAATAAAACATTTAATAAATAAAAAAATATTATAAAATATTTATAAATATTATAAATATTATAAAAATAAAATAAATAAAAATAAAATTTTTAATTGATAATAAAAATTAAATTTTCATAGAGGATCGTATAAATTTAATAAAATTAGTAGGGTTGATCGAAAAGGTCGCGTGTTTAATGCTACATGGTGTCTGTAATTGTGTTACATAGGCCCTTATGGCATTGGACAAACCACAGCTGAATTATATTATGTACGCCATGGACGAATGGTAAAGTAAGAGAATCCATCCGATGTGTTGCAAAAATTATCAAATTTGTTTATCAAAATATTATAGTTAAGTGAACTTTTTTTTTTTTGTTTTTTTAACGACAAGAACAATCTTCTTTTTTTTTGCCTTTACTCAGCTGGACAGGTGAGGTCATTCAGCGAGAGTTTTGATAATAAAAATGAAATTTTCATAGAGGATCGTATAAATTAAATAAAATTAGTAAGGTTGATCGAGAAGTATTCGTTTAAGCGAAATTACAATAAATATGCGGAGACATCGAGTCTCGTTAGACTGAGTTTTCATTCATTTTCATTTCTAACTCGACTCGGCCTCTGTTCCACATGACGCACAGAAGCCTACAGCTAAGCTTCGTGTGTTGCGTCAGTATATATATATATATATATATATATATACATATACATTATACACTTATATATATAATTTTATATATATATATATATATATATATATATATATATACATATATATATATATATATACATATGTGTGTGTATATATGTGATATTTTAGTGAGTTTGTGAGTGTAGAAACGACGAGAACCCAGCCAGACCCCTGCAAGCTCCTCGATGTACATTCCCATAACCCTGAATTAAAGGGGATTAGTCATGAAAACGTATTTAACCGCAGCCTTCGCGAGTAGGATCGAGTTCCGGACGAGAGTCCGCCTATGTCGCGGTTTGACGCACTCGCAAAATAAATGAATTGAACTGATGCTAATAGAGCTCGTACGAAAAAAAAAAATTCGGCCCCGCAGCGAGTGACGCAAATTGACTAAAAAAAATGAAGACTGAAAAATTTTGATTGAGTTTAACGAAAATTTATAAGGGAAATTTATAACGGAATAAAAAAATCTCAGTAGTAGAAAAATCGTTGATCATTCATTTTTATTTTTTTTCAATCGTTTTATTTTACATAAAAGGTGGGAAAAAAAAAATAGGTCGTGTTTGGGTGAAAACGAGAAAATCTTTTGAAATTAAGGAGAGACGGAATGATAATTTTCTCTCTCGGCTGATCCGATGAGAGACATCCGCAGATTCCAATTAATTTAATTCGCCAAACGGTCTGCCAATTCTCATCACGTAATTACACTCTAACGGGAGAAAATTCTTTTGAAAATTATCGACAAAGAGAGTTTTAGAATTTTGATGGCTCATCACATGAGCCACATCACATTATTAATTTTTCTACGAGCCATATAAATGGCGGGAATATATAAATTTAATAATTTGACGTCAAGAGGCTGCCGCGCATTTCTTGCTACCCCTTTTATTATTGGAGTTTTTTTAAGTTTCTGGCTCCTGTCTGCAATCTGTTTTCTGAGGTTGAAGGTCATACCAGGCATACTATGGGTAAACGATCACTCTGCTTTCGTATGATTAGCATTTACGATCTACAAACACACACGCGGAGAGAGAGAGAGAGGGGGGGAGAGAGAGAGAGAGAGAGAGAGAGAGGGAAGAGAGAGAGAGAGAGAGAGAGAGGGGGGGGGGGAGAACGCTGTGTTTTCACTGTGGTTGGGTTGGCTTTGATTCTCATATCGCCAAACTGCAGGGATTTCGCAATGTTGAATTTACTCGAGTACCCTGAATTCCATTCATTTTATGCAGGGATGAAAATGAGAGAAACTCAAATTTTATTTATATATATATATTTGTCATTGAATAGACGAGATCAACATCATTTTTCGAAAAATTTTAGTCAATCTATTTTATCCGAAATGTTTGATATTATGATCAGTAAGATCGTAAGTTGGCAAGTTTTTCAATTCTGTCTCAATTTTTTCCAGTTTTCATTTAATCCATAAATCGATATATCGAATTTTTTCTCCATTTGATATAAAAAGAATGAAAAATGTTCGATGACAAAGTCGAGCAGAGTTTATACAAATGTAACACAGAGATAAAGTAAACGGCGATCGAGCGAGTCGATTGATCAAAAAGTCTCGTGTGCCTCGAGAATATGTTGACTTCCGGTGTTGCATACATCCGTTCGGGCTGGCGGAAATGGAGTGGAAGGCAAACAGCGATCGAGAAAGCTCTAAAGTTCTCGTGTTTACACATATCGAGTGTGTTCCGCGCACGTTCGTTTTACAACGCCGCGTTTGCATTGGCCAACGAGCGATTTTAATTTTTTTTTTTATGAATTTGGTTGAAAAAAAAAAAAAAAAAAATAACCAAAATTCTCTCTCATCGTCGCGGAGCATAAATTGAATTCTGTTCACGATGAAATTCACGGCGATACCGCTCGTTCGAATGTGCGGACATATCGACAGTTGAGAAAAAAAACAGACAGGCAAACTTTAATTACTCAGTCGTATTGATTCAACCGGGGAGAAAAGTTGCAGCGAAGATTGGATAAAAATAGACGAAGCAGAGTCAAAAAGGGAATAGGATAGGGCAAGATATCCGACACCCTATCTATGAGGGAAAGGGAGAGGGAGAGGGGGGGGGGGGGAGAGAGAGAGAGAGAGAGAGAGAGAGAGAGAGAGAGAGAGAGAGAGAGAGAGAGGGAGGGAGAGGGGGGGGAGAGGGGGGGAGAGGGGAGAGAGAGAGAGAGAGAGAGAGAGAGAGAGAGAGAGAGAGAGAGAGGAGAGAGAGAGAGAGAGAGAGAGAGAGAGAGAGAGAGAGAGAGAGGGGGGGGGGGGGGGGGGAGAGGGGGGGAGAGGGGGAGAGAGAGAGAGAGAG